>CM046384.1:20353183-20381183 GCA_025413485.1 Ficus microcarpa | reverse complement strand
ATTATTATTATTATTTTTTTTTCATGTTATTAACGTTGTTAACTAAAAGAAATTACTTTTGTTCGGATTGCACACACAAAAATGGTGATGTACTTGGCAATTGTACTATAGCAGGGATGTGATGGTTCGATTCTTATCGACAATCCGAACGCCGAGAAACACGCATTTGCACACCAAGGTGTCGGAGGGTTTGAAGTGATAGAACAAGCCAAAGCTCAGCTTGAGGCTGCATGCCCCGGAGTCGTTTCTTGCGCCGACATTGTCGCTATAGCTGCTCGAGATTCTATTGCATTTGTAAGATTTTTTTTTTTTTTTTTGGGGATATTTTCTTTGCTTTTCTTAATTAGCTCTATGAAAATTTGGACGAGAATTATGGTGTGTAACAAATTTTTTTTTTCCTTGTTGATCGATGTTAAGAAAATTGATTTAAATCGTTAAAATTTCAGTTGCTTTTGTAAGGTGCGATCTAACCATAAAAAAATTCAATGATCTAGATTTTTTTTTTTTTTTAACCACCATCTAATGTTTGAAAAAACATTACATACCACAACTAGATTTAACTAGGTGAGTTCAATTACAAATTTTTCACTTGACTACATTTTAACGGACAGGCTCGTGGACCGGTTTATGAGGTGCCGACGGGTCGGAGAGACGGCCGGATTTCGAACGTTTTTCTCGCCAATGACATGCCGGATGTTAATGACTCGGTTGAGCAACTCAAGGCCAAGTTTTTCAGAAAAGGGCTCACTGAAAAGGATCTTGTTCTACTAAGTGGTATTTTTTCTCCTCTTGCTTTATTCTCTCTCCCTCTCTCTCTCATGCAACTTTGGTGACTTTGTGTTTGGTGAAATGCCACAACGTGATCACATGAACAGAATGAGATTGCTTTAATATTACGCGACTTTAAGTTTTGGGGGAAAAAAAAGAGAGAATTAGTCACTTTTACCGTTTTGGGAAATTTAGCACCAAGACAACTAAAGTTAGAGGTAACTAAGAAGGTAATTAATTTACGTGTGTTTGTGCGACTTGGAAATATTCTACTAAACCTTGATTACAACTATATTAGTTATGTATAATTATGAGTGATGCATCCTCATTACCAGAACAAAAATGATAGTAAATTGTTTGTTTACTTTTTAAATTTTTTTAGTTTGTGTAATTTTTATCTTTATATTTTTTTTTTCAAGTTATTAAATGACCCTATTAAAATATTATTATAACAGTCAATTTGGTTAATCTATAGATGGAATTGTCAATAATTCAAAAAAATAATGCTAACTAATGAATTCTGTCTAAAAATTAACTGAACAGTCTAGCTATAAAGAAGACAACAAAGATCAAACATGTCCAAACTTAAAAATTTAAGAACCATAGAAATAATTTATCCTAAAAATAAATGGCATTGATATTTGGGGGAGTAGGGACATAGGAATATAATTACATATAATATATGGGCAGGAGTCTTCTACGAAATTGTCTTTTTCTCCAAATGTACACATGCAAGCTAAAAAACAAAACACATTTAGTTCTTTGTAATGTGTGTGTGCGAAAAATCATGACTATAGTCTTAGGGTATCAGACTCCAGAAGGCACGGGTATTCTTAGTTAAGTGTGAAAACAAACTTATATATATATATATACGTGTGTATTTTCATATATATATATATGTGTATATGTACCTACATATATGCGTATAGTATAGAGGCAGCTGTATATCAATTGAGTGAGTGTTCGATGCCACGGGGGAGGCATGCGCATGCATGTTATCATCGGTTTACTCGGCATGTATTTGGACTTAAGGTCCAATTCAATCCAAACCCAAAAAATTCAATTCATTTTTATCTTTATTCTGAAAAATCAACCTCAATTTTACAATTTACAATTTTTATAACTCAAACATCAAAAGTTCATAACTTTACCTATACAAATCTAAATGGGATGAAATTTTTTTTTAATTATCTAAAATTTTAAAACGAATGAAATAAGCTTTATAATGATTTTTTTAGATAAAACGATTAAAGTTCGTATAAAAATTAGTGATGAGAGGGGCTCAACTTTTTCTTATTTACAATTTTAGATGTGTATTTGTTTGAATTCACATATAAACCCCCTTCTACTTTTTATTTTAAATGAAAGCCTACTGTAAAAACTTACAAACTTCATTTTTCCTCCGACAAAATTGAAAATTAAAAATTAAAAATTAACCCAAGTCCGATAGTATCCCTAAAACACCTAACAAAATCTTTTCCCTTTAATAGCTTGCAATGTTTATTAAGTAAGTCTTTTTTTCTCTCTCTCTTTTATCTGATATTTAATTATTATTTATTTTGATTAAATATATGCTGTAGTTATCATCTCTTATCATCAAATTTCCTAACCTCGTATCCTGGTGATGAAGTCAGAATATTTTATTATGAGACTAATAACTACATGTATAAATAAAGTTTGAGAGATTATAAGTTAGTTTTTTTTTTTTTTTTTTAAATTTAGATGGGGATTTATGCAAATTTTTATTATATATACTCTTATATATATATGTATATGAATATTTATTTATGTAAATAATTAATAAATAAATAAAAACAGTTGAGGGGGCTTGAACACGAGGCACAAGTTGTCTAGTTCCTGATAGAAATTATTAATGTACACTATTTTAATTCATGTCATATATTATGAACTACATGCAACAATATAAAGGTGACGTGGAAAATAGGTCACCAACCCTCTTACCTTCTTAACATAACAATTGCTTGTTCAACTAGAAGAAGTATTTTTGGTAAAGGAAAATAGTTATTGCTATTTGTCTTCCTCTTTTGGATACAATTTAAAGTAATTTAGATCTAAAAATTGAATTGCTTTAAATAAGAAAAATCAAAATCATTGACGTAAAATGTAGTAATCTATTAGTCATGGGCGGGAAAGTTTACGTATATTTATAAATTTAACCCTATAGATCTAGAATTGGAGAATTTCAAAATGAGATCACATTTTGAGGGGAAAAAGAAAAAAATAAAAATAATAAAGACTGCTACATAGACATTTCCACTCACAAACTCTTAAATTTAACCTTCAATAAACTTTTTTTTGTCCCCTTGTGTTGTGACTTTCAGCTGCTCATACAATTGGAACAACGGCATGCTTCTTCGTAAAAGACAGGCTCTACAACTTTTCCCCCGGCGGCGGATCAGACCCCTCGATCAACCCTAATTTTCTTCCGCAACTAGAAGCACGATGCCCTCCGAAGGGCGACGTTAATATACGATTACCGATCGACCAAGGGAGCGAGCGGGTATTTGACAAGAATATATTGCAGAACATTAGGAATGGCTTTGCTGTATTGAAATCTGATGCCAAGCTTGGAGAAGACCCGACAACAAGGGCATAATTGACTCCTACTTTGGTTTCTTTAATCCAATTTTTGGACCGTTCTTCCAACCAGATTTTGTGGAGTCAATGGTAAAGATGGGCCAAATTGGTGTCAAGACAGGTTTCCAAGGAGAGATTAGGCGAACCTGTAGTGGTTTTAACTAGAAACTAAAAATATGTATTCAGCCAAAAGAGAAGGAAACCCTAAAATGTTACGTGTACTTGTAGATGTGTTACTCAAGTTTTAAACTAAAATGTCTAATATTGATTAGTAGATACTATAGAAAACCAAAAACCAAAAACTAATTTGGGAACAAGAGAAAGTTAGGGTTTTTTATTCCAATCAATGAATCAAAATAATTAAAGAGGTTTATATAGACTAACTAGAAAATATAACAGACAAATCTACCATTAACTGTTAAAAAAATGGACCCTAGGAAACAAGCAATAAAATTAGTATAAAACTATATTATCTAACATCCCCCATAAAACTCACGATGTTGTTGCAAGTAGCTTTGAGAGTTTGACAAATAAGACATGAAAACGCAAAGCAGAAAGCGCCTTAGTAAACATGTCAGTAATCTGTATAGAAGAAGAAACGAAAGGCAATGTGATGGTGTCAAGTTTATAATGATGTCGATTGACATGACAATCAATCTCAATATATTTGGTCCGCTCATGGAACACTGAGTTGTGGGCAATCTGAATAACACTCTTAACATTGAGTTGTGGGCAATCTGAATAACACTCTTACTTTCACAATATAAGGGAGTAAGTTGATGAAGAAAAACACCCATATCTACAAGCAACCAATGTAACTAAACTATCTCACAAGTAGCAAAAGCCATAGCACCATATTCTGCTTTGGTGGAGGATCAGGAAATAAAATCTTACTTTTTACTCTTCCAAGAAATAAGAGTCACCCAGAAAGATATAGAAGCTAGTGGTGGACTTACAATCCGTCAGATTACTAGCCCAATCAGCATCAGAGTAAGCACACGGCTCTAAGGATGAATTATATGGAAGTAAGAGACTATAAAAATGAATGTCCCAAAAATACCTCAAAATATGAAGAACAGCAGCCTAATGAATCGTAGTAGGTGTAGTGACAAACTGACTTACTATATGAACCACATGTGCAATATCTAGCCAAGTTATGGTGAGATAAACCAAGCTGCCGACAATATTGCGGTATAAACTAGGATCCAGCAAATAAGGACCATCAGAAAGAGTATATTAAGCATTAGTCTCAAGAGGTATATCAACAATCTTATTATCAGTAAGATGTGCATGCTTAAATATGTTGGCTATATACTTTAATTGGAAGAAAAGATAACATTTTGGAGAAAAGGCAACCTCAATACGTAGTGAGCCTAGATCTTTCATGGCAAAACAATGAGTTAACTCAATCTTCAGTGTTGTAATCCCGTCAACATCATTACCAGTAATAATCATGTCATCAACATATAAAGACAATCAAATACGACCGCCACCAGTAAATCTGACAAACAAAGTTGAATCTTAATAACTAGAGTGAAAGCCAAGCAAAGTAATTACCATAGAAAACTTCTCAAACCAAGCTCAAGGTGCTTGTTTGAGACCATAAAGGGTTTTTCTAAGCTAGCAGACTTCACCAGATTGATAAGAAACACTAGGAGGAGATACCATGTAAACTTCTTCATGAAGATCACCATTCAGAAAGGCATTTTTAACATCCATCGAAGATATGTACCATTGACGAATAGAGACAGCTACAATGAGAGTACGAACAGTAGTCATTTTTGCAACTGGGGCGAAAGTCTCCTCATAATTCATACCATACTTCTGAGAGTAACCTTTAGCAACAAGTTAAGCTTTGTATCTTTCAATAGAACCATCAGACTTGTTTGTGATTTTATCGATCCAACGAGATCCAATTGGTCGTTTACCTGGTAGTAAAGGTATCTAAGTTCCACGTATGCGTCTAATACAAAGCAGTAAGTTCCGTAGTCATAGCATCTTTCCAAAGTGGATCACAGACAGCCTCTTTATAGGACAATGGCTCAGAGAGACGATAAATAGAAGCTAAAAAGGAAGTGAAAAAGCTAGAATAATAAGAGTAAGCAAAATTTGGTAGCTTAGTAGAATAATGAGAATGCAAAGAGTGACGAAGGGGAGAAGGAGGAGGAGTCATAGTCTCAGGAGGTGATTGGGCAGCCATAGGAGGAGAGAGCAATGGTAGTATCAGGAATCAGAGTACTAGAATCTGCTGAGCTATCAGTGGGAACTCTACAAGAAACATTATCTGAAACTGGATAGGTGCTTGTAAAACAGATGGTGAGACGGTGTCAGTGTCAAAAGTGAAATGATCAATATATATGAGATCAGACTTAGTCAGATTATGAGAACTAGCAGGAATATAAAAGAATGAGATATGTTCAAGAAACACAACATGACAAGAGACATATAATTTTTGACTAACCGGATCAAAATAACGATATCCTTTTTGACCTGCATCATAAACCATAAAGACACACATAACAGACCATGATGACAATTTACTACGCTCAACATGAGGATGAAGGACAAAACAGGTGGAACCAAAAACACGCCAGGACGAATAATCAGAAGCATATCCATATAACTTTTCAAACGGTGATAGACCTGAATTGTGTGAAGTTGGAATCCTATTAACCAAATGAGCAGCAGTAAAATTGTTTCTCCTAAAATTCACTAGGAACACTAGTAGACAATAAAAGGAGAATAAGCAGTTTCGACCAGATACCTATGTTTCATTTCGACAACACCATTTTGTTTAAGAGTATCTGTACAAGAAGTTTGGTGAATGGTTCCATCAGAGACAAGCAAATTAGAAGAATCATTAGAAGTGTATTTTCCTTCCAAATCACAACGAAAACACTTTATGATAGCCGAATGTTGAGTTTTTACAAAAGCACGGAAAGTGTTAAAAATCCGAAGGAAACCAAAACGACACTTCATAAGATAAACCTAACATTATTGAGTGCAATCCTCAATAATAGAAACATAGTATCATGACCCCCTTTTGTGATACAAAAGAAAGTCCCCACACATCATAATAAATGATATCAAATGGAGCAAAAGAAAAAGAAATACTTTTATAAAATGGTAAAGTTGAAAATTTTGCCAGTTTACCACCATTACAATCAGAAATATAATGAGGTTTTAAATTTCCTAATGCTCCTATAGAAGCTAAATACTATAAACGAGATGCCAAAACATGACTAAGACGAGAATGTCATAAATAAAAATTAGAAGATGAATGACTCAAACGAAAAGATAATAGATCCACACTAGAGGCTGTAACTTCTAGTACTTTGAGCTGATCTAAAACATAAAGTCCCCCTTAGCTACGTCCTGTCCCAATCAGCTTTTGAGATTACGGGTCCTGCACATAATAAGTGGAAGAAGAAAAAGAGACCAAATATCCTGACTCACACAATCGACTAATAGAAATAAGATTTAGAGTAAGACTATGAATGTGATAAACATCTGAAAGAGATAAGGAATGTGTGACAATTATACCAACGCCTACTAATGGCATAAGAGTACCATTAGCAATCATAACTGACATAGAAGAATTGGGAGATAAAGTAACAAATAATGATAGATCAGGAGACCTATGATAAGAAACTCTAGAATTTAAGACCCACAAGGAAGAAGATATACCTAAAGGACTAGATGATGACAAACTTATATGAAAGGAGGCAGACATAGCTTGTGCTTATGTAGCAAGGAACTTCTGAAACTGCTTCGAACATAAATGGATTTAAAGACGGTGCAGTTGTTACATTATTTGGTTGAGATGGTCTGTATGTCCACCGTAGTAAGTGCTGCTGCTGCTATGGGATTGCTGTTGCGTACTTTTATTTAACAACAACGGACACTAAGCCTTCTAGTGGCCTTTTTGCTTATAGAAAGTACACTCATTATGGGAAACCATCGAGTTTGATCCATTCTAATTATTACCCAAGGGTCTTTGAGGGGTTGCAAAAATAGATGGAGTAGGCGTTGAGATTATCCCCTTGTGTACTTAAGACTTGAGACATATCTCCTCAGCCAAAAGTTCATTGACTATTGAATCAACAGACAGTAGTGGACTATAATGCAAAATCGTTTCACGAATCCTTTAAAATCATCACGGAGAGCCATTAGAAATTGTACAAGACGCTGCTCTTTTTTGCTGGCGATGTAGAGCGTAAGCACTTGCAATTTTGCTGGCTCTGTAAGTGCTAACTAATCCATAAATCTGGCATGGAAGAATAAAACTCCTGAATGCTCATATCCTTCTGTTGAAGGGCGTGTATATTTATTTCCAACTGATATTGTCTTGCAAAGTTAGACTACGTGTATAGCCTCGCCAGATGATCCCAAACTTCCTTGGCAGTCTCAAACTTCGCCAACTAAGCACCTATCAAATGCGTAACAGAATTATTGATCCAAGTGATAATCTTTGAATTGTCGGCTTCCTAAGCATCCAACGATTCCACATAATCAGTAGCTTTCTTCTCTGCAGGTTTAATTCTTGTGCCCATAACATTAACCCCACATAGATTTGCCCGACAAAAAATTCTTCATAACATAGCTCCAATACGAATAATTTTTCTCATCCAATTGCATATTGATCGACTGAAGAGAATCATCTTTACGTCCAGTCATGATGAGAAAATAAATAAAACAAATCAATAATCACCAAACAAGAAAGAACAATACTGCAATGCGAAATCAAACTAATAACTAATCAAGATGTGCGGAGGCGAGCAATTGTACGGACGATAAAAAAAAAGCATATGGACAGCTGCGGTTGTATGGACAGCGGCTCTGATATCATGTAGAAAACCAAAAACTAGTTTGGGAAAAAGATAAAGCTAGGGTTTTTTATTCTAATCAATAAATTAAAATAATACATCAAAAGATATTTATATAGGCTATCTAAAAAATATAAAAGATTACTATTAACTATTAAAAAGAAAGAAACCTAATAATAATAAGAAACGTGCAATAAAATAAAATAAAACTATATAATCCAACGTATACCACATGCTTTTATAGATATCATATATGTTTAACAGAAGATGAATATTGGAATCAGGTTAAATTAGCATCCATTTAGCGCCCTCTTTATTTTCCTATACCAATATTAGTTTACCAAAAATAGAAAATAAAAATTACAATAGTGATTGTAACATGGATACAAGAAACATTAAAACGACCCAAATAGCAAAACTGAATATGTTTAGTGAATGAGTTTAGTTTAAGATTTTTAAGTTTTAATAGTAATTTTTCAGAAAATACAAAATTTTTTTTTCAGAAAAAGATAAAAACCATAATGAAAAACGTATAATTTAGTTTAAATTAAACTTTCTACCAAACTAACCCCAAGCAAGTGTTTGGTCTTTACATATTTAAAACAGAGCATTTGGATTGCTCATTTTGACATCCACTTCTAAATGCCAATTTTAGTTTTTTGATATTATAAATGATAATTTTTAACACCTGTCCAAACATATATATAAATGTTTATGTTTAAATGTACTTTTCTAAATAATGAAGATTCAAACATTAATTTGGGTGACAATTTTTGTTTAAATATTTCCATTCAAATATTACAATTCGGATGGTTCTCTCAAAAAAATATCGAGTTAGAGATACTAACTCTACAATCAATTTTTTAGATATGAACTCACGTATCATCTCTTCATTAATAAAAACAATCAAGTGACGTAGTAATATTTTAACCACTTATCAATAAAAAAAAATATAACTCATATACTTTATGAATTAGTATTTAAAAATTGATATTAAAATTGGTGTTTTTATTATTATTATTATTATTATAGACTTACAATTATGAGCGGAATGAGAAAAAGAAAAATGTTAGTCATCTCTCGTGCCAAAATCGCGCGTAGATCCCACGTCCTTCCACTGGCCGACACAGACAGACACAAACACAGCACAGAGACAGACAGAGAGAGAGAGAGAACCACATTACTTCTCATACAATCTCCCTCCACAACAAATAACAACGACAGCTACAGTGACATTCCAACCATCAACTGCCTCTCTTTCTCCCTCATTTCCACTCTCTCTCTCTCTCTCTCTCTCAGATTTTCTCTCTCTGAATCCCAAACATGGAGCTCAGATTTCGAAGACGACACCAACAATCCAGCAATGGCGCTCTCTCCTTCCTGCTCCTCCTCCTCCTCCTGTGGAGCGTTGCGATCACCGAGGCCTCAATCCACATCTACGACAACCAATTCTTTAGAGAAGTCGGCAACTCTTACCTCCTCTCCGGCGGTAGCGAAGGCATTTTCGCTTCTCTCTCCTCCTCCGGCGACGACCAAACCTCCTCCTCCTCCTCCTCCTCGATCCACTCCTACATCAGGTACTGCTTTTCGTATTTGTGCGATTTCTGAGATTTCATCTTCCATTATGCTAGATCTGTTCTCGCTTTCGTCAGCTTCATTTTGAATTTGAATGAACACGAAATGCGATGCTTTGTATCGTTCTATATACATATACATATATATATATATATATATATATGTTTCCTAGACCTATCCTACTAACTGAAAATCATCACTTTGGGTACCCCTCCTAGAAAATTTTTGGTTACTCAGAAAAACCGGAGTGACAATACGGAATAAAAGTAGTAGGAGATTAGACAATAAAACTGAGAAAATTCTCAGCTAATGAAAAGAAATCTGAAAGCAAAATGATGATTCTTAATGATCAAGTTACTTCCCAATAAAATTTTCTTTACCAGATGCTTGCATTTTATTTGCTTTTTCTGTCAATATCTCTAATGCAAGTGCAACTTACAAAATGATAGGAAATGTAGCTTCTTCCTTTTTTTTATTTTTTATTTTTATTTTTATTTTTTTTATTAAATCCTTGGATTAAAATCTAAATTATTGATAAATTTATAGGTCAAAACATGAAGTGAATAAATTAGTAAGGGTCTTTTCTATTTCCTTATATAAGAATGGTACTTGTTATTGTAGCTCAAGCAGCTTGCAGTCATCTTATTCAAAAAAGAAAAAGAAAAAAGAAAAATGAAAAAGCAGCTCGCAGTCATCAATATGTGTAAGAGTGTGAAACGTATGTGGATAACAAAATCGGGATTGGGCGGGGAGGGGGGCTATAAGGGCAAGTAACTGTTGGGGCCTAAGATTCTGTTAGGTACACATGATTGGATGCAGCATTATGTTCCTGCGGGATTAAAAACATTGACATTTTGGAATTTCTTGTGAATTTAAAGGGTTTAAAGGTTAACGTTGATATGGAAGCGAGGCTCCATTTCAATCAGAAACCAATGGAGCCTCATTTCTGCTTTTGTTTAGAGTTACATCATTTATCGGTTCCTCACTGCCATCATGTTTCCATCGAAAGCATAACCACTTTTATGTGTTGTCTTGTTTCGTTTTGGTTAGTGGACCTATGCTAGCTGTTCAAATCCACTCTCCTTATCCACAGACTGTAGGTGAGGAGTAGATAACACTAGTGTATGAAAATATTTAGTTCTCTGTCATAAAGGAAGTGTAATATGCTTTTACATAGTAGTCATTGTTCTCATTCATTTCCTTCTCGTTTAATCTCATATTATCCTATTTTCTTCAAATAGATTTGAGAATATCACATTTTGGAGAAGCAAGGCTAAGAAACTTGGTACGGGATTGATACAAATTATAATATTTGAGGCTGCTGACCGTAACAATATCGGCGGTTCAGCTTATGGTGGACAAAGAGCTATATGTTGTACTCCTGATCTTGCTAAGATGGAAGGTTGCAAGCAAGGTGAAGTCATAAGGATACCTTCTCCAACAGATATTAACTGGCCTGTAGTTCTGAATGCACATTTCAGGGGAAATTCTCTATTTGCAAGGATGAATGATGAGGAGGTTACCATTACAAAAACTGGAATGTATAACTTATTCTTTGTAGCATGTGATCCAAAACTCAAGGGTCTAAGAATGAATGGAAAGACGTCATGGAAAAACCCTGATGGTTTTCTACCTGGTAGGATGGCTCCACTGATGAAGTTTTACGTGTATATGTCGCTTGCGTATTTATTGCTCAGTATGATTTGGTTCTCTCAGTATGTGAGGTTTTGGAAGGAGATTCTGCAACTTCAACATTGCATTGCAGCTGTAATTGGTCTTGGATTGTTTGAGATGTTTCTTTGGCATATCGAGTATGTGCATTTTAACAATACTGGAATGAGGCCTGTTGCAATTACAACATGGGTTGTGACAGTCGGAGCTGTTAGGAAAACACTTTCTCGTATTCTTATCCTCTCAGTTTCAATGGGTTACGGTGTTGTGCGACCCACCCTTGGTGGTCTTACCTCAAAGGTGATTCTTCTTGGAATAACTTATTTTTTGGCAACTGAATTATTGAACATTACGGAGTATGTGGGAACAATCAATGACATATCGGGACGAGCAAGACTGTTTTTAGTCCTACCTAATGCATTTCTGGATGCATTTTTGATACTATGGATATTCACCTCTCTCTCTAGAACACTAGAACAGTTACAGGTGCGATAGTTTCTCCAATTATACGTTGTTTTTAGTATGGCACTTAATTTCTTTTGTTACATTGCAATCTCTGATGTTTTCTAATGTTTCACTTTCATTATTTCCCTTCACATGGAGGGAGTTTTAGAAACTAAACTTCTTATCTTTCCAGGCAAAGAGGAGTTCTGTAAAGCTGGACATATATAGAAAGTTCTCAAATGCATTGGCAGTTACAGTGATTGCCTCGGTTGCTTGGATAGCTTATGAGGTATGGTCAAGAATTTTGTAGTTTTATCTCTTTATTTATTATGCTTGAGAAAATTAGTTGTGGGTTTCCACATGGAGGGTTTCTCTATATTGTACTTACAAAATTAGAGTGACACGAAGGGTAAACGTAGTGCTTCCTTTTTGTGCTTCCTCTGAAACAGAATAAGGTGCAATATTGTGTGCAATCATTTCATCACTTGTTATTGATTGACAGATACATTCTTTTCTATGAGCTTCTTGCATTGATTATGAAAAGCCTGTGTCGGAAATCTCTTGGTAGCTTCTTGCAGAATTCAGAAACGTTATAATGTCATGCTTTATTACCAGATCTGTAGGCAGGGATGATTAGCTAGTTTTATTTTTCTTTTCTGAACATGTTCTGGCAGATACTTACAGGACATAAACCCCTTTTTTTTTTCTTTGTTTTTTTTTCGGAATCAGCATTGTCAGCCTTACCCAGAGTTCAAATAATGCTCATTTCAAGTATTTATCTGACTTATGCTTAATCCCCAAACAAGTTAGATGAGTCCTTTTATTTTTATTTTTTATTTTTTGAAAAATAGATGAGTGGTTTTAGATTGCATAGAATGCTTAATCTTTATTAACTATGCAGTTCCACGTTGCACTATCCCTCATTGGTTTTTGGCTATACTTGTGTCATCTCCTGCGCCTTTACCAATTTTTGCTCCGGAAACTACTATCTAGAAATCTTCTTAGTCTTGCACCTTTAGGTTGGGATGTGTGACAAACACCACTGAAAACAACTTTTTTCTCATTTTCTCATTAATCTGTGATGGCTTTGCCATTCTTTCAGTTGCACCATATTTTGGCCATCTTTCTTTACTCCATCCATCATCATTAACTTGACTAACATCCTCCTTAGCATTCCCATTTTTGCAAATGACCAATTTGATGACCACTTGTATTTTCATAATTCCCCACTTTTAGAAGTAAATTCTTTTTTCCCAGAACCAAAGTTGCACGTTCTCTCTAGAGGATAGTGTTTCCGACAGAACATTTTAGAGGTTTTCTAGTTATGGTTTAAAGGTTTCATTTCATTTTTGGTTTACATATGTGTTTGTGTTCATCACTGGGTGATCGGCTATCTGTGAGTGCAGTTCAACTTAATTATCCAACTTTTTGACACTTGAATAAAACTCCTGTTTGTCGTATTTCTTTATTTATTTGTTTGTTTATTCTATGAAGGCTTCACTGTTGTGAGCTAATTTGTTTGGCATCTTTTGCGCTCTAAGGTTCTTTTAAAGTGTGATTACTTTAAGTGTGATATGCTTGCCCACGCAGGTCTACTTCAAAGCGACGGACCCATTTAATGAAAGGTGGCAGAGTGCTTGGATCATCACTGCTTTCTGGGATGTTGTTGCATTTTTATTGCTTTGTGTTATCTGCTATCTCTGGGCTCCATCTCAGAGTTCTCAACGGTGCGTTTTCTTTTTGTAGCAGTCATTAAGATGCTTCTTTTTATTCTTTTTTAATCTGACCGTCAATAAGATGCTTAGTCTCTTTTACTTCAGCAGTTAATTAGATGCTCAAGGACTTTTCTTTTGTGCCCATTGTTACCCGTCTTTGACATATGGAACAAACCCCGAGAAATGGAGGAATTCTGCATTGAGCTTGTTTGTAAACTATTATTTAGTGTTAACCTGTTCTTTACCCTTTCCCGAAATTATTTGGATGAATGCAGCTGAAGTAATGTGGCTTTTTTCTCGTATTCAAGTTGGTGCATTTTTCTGTGTCTGACTTCTTTGTGCACCCGTGACGCTGATTTCCATTGCCAATTGTTCACAGGTATGCTTACTCTGAGGAAGTGAGAGATGACTCTGATGATGAAGAGACTCAGTCTCTAACTAGGGGAAAGTCCGAGGGTGATCTCAGCTTAGTCAAGCAAGAAAAAAAAGAGAAGGACATTGGGGACGACAACGACGAAGAAGATGGCGAGAAAACAAGAGGGAATGATGTAGGAAAAAAAAAAAAAAGCTTCTTTCTTAAGCGACCTTGTTCTCTTGCACGACATTTTCTGCTTCTTGCAGGCTCTACCATGAAAGGCAGGTCATATCCCCATGTGTACCTCAATATTCATTCTTTGGAGATAATACTTTCACTCGATCTGCATAGATGAGTTGTAAAATTTTGCTATAAACTGAATTTCTGTAGGTTTATTAGATTTGTTGTATTTGTTTGAAGAGTCAGTTTCGTTTCATTGTGTACGTAAAGCATATGGATGCAGACTCTGTTTTTGAAGAGAAAAATGAAACGAAGAATCTAACTCTTTGGAAAATGCTCAACCAAAAGGAACCTGTTGTTTCCTTGCTTGGGTTTTGATAACTTTTTCTTCTGCTTTCTTCGAGTGGGATTTTTTTTTTTTTTTTTCCATACCCAATTTAACAAAATGAGTCGCGCTACAACAGTTCGGGATTTCATTAATTGCCCTTGAATTCTACGTCATGTCTATTGTTGGTCCTGGCTTTTTGATTTTATACAATACACTTTTTTGAACTTTTTTTATTGTTACGTCAACGATCTCCCTGTCAAATGTAAAAAAATTATACAAAGATTGAATACATTTTGATTGCATATGTTTTATTTATAGATAAAGTTATAATCAAATATATTTTGAAAGAAAATTATACCTGAATCAAATATATTTTGAAAGCAAATTATACTTTAATCAAAAATATATAACGGAAATGTCAGAATTATTTTGATAGTACAGTTTCCTTACTAAAAGCATTTACTTACAATTTAACCTTTATTAAAGCTTACATAATCACAAAGTGTTTAATTTTTATTTCTGTACGAAATATCGAAATAGGGGCCATTTGTTTAATTTTTATTTCTGTTTTATGAAATATCGAAATAGGGGTCATTTTCGTAACAATACAAAAGTCAAAAGTAGTGTGATTAAAAACTAAAAGTTAAGGACCAACTTTAAACTAAGGGGATGTTTGGTGTTCTAGTTTGAATCACAATTTACAATTCAATTTTTGTCTTTTTTTGCAAAGTTAATCTCAGTTTTACTATTCACACAGTTTTGTAACTTACAGTTTAAAGATCCATAACTTTGCATATACAAGTTCAAATGAGATTTTTTTTTTAAATTACATAAAATCTTGAGACGACGAAACAAGTTTAATATTTATATTTCTTCCTAACACATTTCAAGTTTTTCACTTTTTTAACTTCAACATTCAAACATCTCATCAAACGCACAATTCAATTCAAACTCAAATACTACAATTCAAACCGTTGCACTAAATGCATGCTAAGTTACCAAGGTTAATTTAGAGACCATTTATGAAAATTACCCAAATAAAATTAAGGTTAGCAAGCTGGAGGGGTAGGGGTAAACAATTAAAATTAGAATTTGGTCTATTTTGAAAAGAAAAATACCAAGGAGACCATCTCTTATCGCAATTATTGAGTATTAATCTATATAGTACCTAAGTTGTCATTTTTTTTATTGATAGATAATTTAAAGATTCCCACATAAATAAATTGTATTTTTCAATAAAAAAATTATAACTTAATGCTAGATGAGTTTGTATTCTCTAAATTTAGGATTAAGATAGTATCTCTGTCACTATTCTTTTTAAATAGGAATTTATCAGAGAATGATATTTTTAAAAAATTTTAAAAATAATCATTTTTTAAAAAATATAAATTATTTCTATTTTTTAACTTATTAATATGATAATAATAATTAACCGTCATTTTACAAAATACAAAAATTCCAATCATCTGGATTTCTTATTTCATTTGGATGTCCCACCACTAATGTTGTGTAAAATCATCTAAATTTAAAAATTTCTTCATAAAAAATATTAAAAATTAAAAATTATTAAATAAATTGATAAGCTTTTACAACACCATTAAGGAAATAGCCCTTGAGATATAAAATGGGACATCAAATCTGAACTCATATTTAAATAACCGTGTGAAATCTGTATATTCACATAATTTTCCTTTTAAAAATGTCTCAATTGAACTTCATTTCTTTGATCCTAATAAATAATATAAATAAACAAATAAATTAAGAAAAACTAGATTTGATGACTTTTTTTAGTCATCTAATTTAATATATGGCTCAACTTTTTTTTTTTTATAGGAAAATGACGTTTGTCATTTTTTTAAATTTGGTCAATTGATGATTTACTAAGGGTCGTTTGGGGTTTTAACTTAAATTGTACTTTTTCATATCAGTTTTTATCTTTTTTTTTTTTTAAGTTTTTGTTTTTTTCTGAAAATTTTTTTGTCTTTTCTAAAAAATTTTCAACTCAAACGAGGGTGTTTGGTTGGTTAGTTTGAGTTAAAATTTTTAGTTGTAATAGTAAATTTTTTTGAATTTTCAGAAAAGACAAAAAACTTTTTGGGAAAAAGACAAAAACTTTTTAGGAAAAAGACAAAAAAAAATTGAAATGAGTTGGAAATGAGTTGTTGCCAAACTCCCCCTTAAAGTTTTTAACTTAAATTCATTTACCAAATGAACCCTAATAGTTAATTAGTGATTTTCACAATGATCGACTAATGGTCAATCAATTATTGACTATGAAATATGGTGATTGACTAATAATCAATCAATTATTAACTATGAATTTTAGTGGTTTACGTTATGATTAATCAGTGATTGCCATAAGTCAATTATCAATTGACTATTATACGGTCAATCACTAATTGACCATTTAAGACAATTGATTAATCATTTTATAAAAATGATATTTTAATTGATTTTTAAAAAATCAGGCTATTTATTGAAAAACTTCTTTAAAAATTGTTATGTATCTATAAATATCATAAATTAAGGGTCCGTTTAGGGGGACAACTAAAAATAGTGTTTGGAAAGTTGGGTTGAAAATGTATGTTTGAAAGGAAAAATCTAAAGAAAAGTTTTATGATAAATAAAATAAAGCAAAAATTTGAGATGTGTTCGGAAAAAAATGTGCACAATAGATCTTATTTTATTTTTCTTATTGTTAGCATTTTGACATAAAAATCGTCTCATTTCGATTTAAAATGAAAAAATTATGAGTTTTTAAAATTTGAGTTTTTTAAAAATAAAAGAGTAAGAAAATTTGATATAAAATTAGGATTTTTAAATCTATATAGGTCCGTTTGGTTCACCCGTTTGAGTTAGAAATTTTAAGTTTTAATAGTAATTTTTGTTGACTTTTCAGAAAAGATAAAAAACTTTTTTAGAAATGACAAAAAACTTTTTGAGAAAAAAATAAAAACTGATATGAAAAATTTGAGTTGGAATGGTGAACTAAACGAGGCCACAGTATTTTATCATCTGGTATTGGTATCCAAACGGCTCTAAAGAAGAAAAAAGAAAAAAGAAAAATAAAAGGAGAAAAACAGGGGAAGCCAAAACCCTGCTCTCCTTGTTATTTCCCTAATTCCCTCCCTGCTTGAAATTTATTATATATATATATATATATATATATATATATATAGGAGAGAGTGGAAAAATAGTAACCAAAATCAACCAACTCAAACTCCACTTCGATTTTCCGATAAACCACTCGTTCGGTAATGGCTAGCAGCAACAATGGCGGAGGAGAAGACCAGCACCTGAAACAAATGGCGGATCTCAGTAAAACCCTAAAGGAAGGCGAGAGAATTCTCGCGCCAACTCGGAGGCCCGACGGCACTCTCCGCAAACCCATTCGGATTCGCGCCGGCTATGTCCCTCAAGACGAAGTCGCCATTTACCAACCCAAAGGTGCTTTGGTACGAAACCAATCCATTCCATTTCAATTTCTTGCTTTCATAGTATTTTTCTCATCCTTCTGTTTGGTTACTGGGAATAATAAAATTTTGAGAAGAACTTGCTCTTTACTCGATGTTCGTAACTATTTCATATTAGAATCTGACAGGACGAATTTTTCTTTTCTAATTACAGTATAAAGTTGGTTTTTTTAATTTTTTTGTACGAATATGATGTTTGTTTCTCTCTTTATTTTCTGTTTGTTTCTCATTTTTCAAGTCCAATGGAGAAAATACTAATTACTGAAAAAGTAGAAGAAAATTAGGCCAAAAGGCGTAACAACTGGAATACAAATAAAATCATGAGGCTTTTTATGATAGTTTAACTATTTTTTACTTGGTTTCGACAAAAAAAAGTCTTTTTCTTCATGGAAAAGCGAAGATAATCTAATTATTTTGTTTTTCTCTTTGTAACTCAATGAAGTTGGGTGTTTTTTTTTTTTTTTTTTGGTCCATTTAGAGTCTGATGTTTGAAAGTGTTATTCGCTTTTTGCTTTTTTATTTTCCCCTGCATTATTCAAGTCTAAGAAAGATTGTGCTTTTTATCAAGAAAATGGATTGACATTGATACACACACACACACACACACATATTTTATGATGCAGTTGAAAAAAGAGATGGCTTCACAAGTGCCTCCGGGGTATGAACTGGCCTCGGAGACAAAACCAAAGACCAAGTCTGTGAAAAGAAATGAAAGGAAGAAGGAGAAGCGGCTACAGGTATCGCTTGCACACCTGTTTGCACTTTCTTTTTTCCTTTTGGTTTCCTTGAACACATTTCTTTGCTTAGTGGCTGTTTATTTCTTTATATATTGTGGTTTATTTGGATCTGTAGTGTTGTCTGCACATTGTAGTTATGCATTTATAACAATGTTGATGGCAGGAGAGAACTACGATCAGTTTGAGAAAAAATAAAGAAAAAAGCAGAGAAAATAAACTTTGGTAAAAGAACTCATATGCTCGAAGTCTTTAAATATATAATATTCTTTTCGATTTTAACTTTCAGTAAAAAAGTGAATATCCCCCTTTGAGTCATGATAGGTAATGTCAAACGAACAAATTGTATGGGACTCCTCATTTCCACCATTTGCGAGAACTGATGATCATTTAGAAACTTTTTTTTTATTATAAGAAGAAGAAAGAGGGAGAGAGAAGAGGGAGGGGGGGGGGGATTTTAGAATAAAACATCCTGTAAAATTGATGAAAAGCGGACCTTTTTTTTTTTTTTTTTTTTTGAGATGGATATAATGAAGTCAGGCTTGGAATTATCGTTATTCTATGCCTGCAACCACACAAACCATAGTTTTCTTAACGAGTATATGTTGCTGTGATAGAGGGATGAAGCTATCTTAGTTTGCAATGAGAAGTAGCATGGAATGATGGAGTTTCTAAGATGAGGATTATTTGTGATCAAAATGATAATTGTTATCTAGTGATTTGTATAAGTTGATTGACTTAACAGATGCCAAGATAAAATGGTCTTTCTTTGCCCTATATTTGACTCATGTAAGTCTAGGGATGCCTTGGTTTTTACATTTTTTTAACTGAAAATTAGATGAAAGTACACTATGTTTTACATTAATACAACAATGTTGGATGACAAGCTATACTGCTCTTGAACGTTTTTTTATTTTAACTCTGCCAAATACTGAGGTCCGAGAGAATTAATTTACTTAGGGTTCTATTTGCTAGAGTCTCAAAGTATGAGCTTTCGTGTTTGATCTTAAGATTCTTAACAAAATTTTTTAGACAATTGTCGTGAACTCTAAGCTGAGGATATCTATGACTTAATTAATTAGACACTGCAAAAAAGTTGATTTCAGACAGCATAAGTATTCCTTCCATCTCCTCTATGACATCATGGAAGCTATTTCTCACCCCATTATCTTCTACAAAAATGTGACTACTTTTAGTTGACCTTGGATTTTTTTTTTTTTTTTGCTAAATAGTTGACCTTGGATCATTTGTTGCACTATATCTTGACAGCTAGAAACCAATAATTTGTTTGTAGTTGACCTTAGACTAGACTATCTGCAACATCATATCTTGGCTTCTGAAAACCAGCAATCTGCAGTTTTCTTGAGTATTGACTTAGTAGTGGAGCTCCTTTCGGCTTTTTTAAAATGTCTTTGCGTGCCTCAAAAATGTTACTAAATTGGTGGCTCTTGGGCGCTTTGATTTGCCAATTGAAGAGACATAGGATTGGTTTGGTAATGCTTTTGGAGTTTCCAAAAGTCTATTACACAAACAACGATGCAAATATTGTGTTTGGTAAAAGCACTCAAAAGTCATTTGCAAAAACACCAATGCATTTTTATAGTTATTTGGAGAAGCTAGAATTTATAATTATAGTTTTACTTCTCCTTTTGCTAGAAGTAAAAGTATAAACTATGACAAAAGCACAGCAACCCCAACCTAACCCATAGTCAACAAAGCAACAGATTCCAGGAACTTATCAGGAGCTAAATTTATGTTCTTTGAGTTCTTTTATCCCTATGTAAACCATATTGAAAGTTTGAGTAAGGTTAACTGCCACAGTTGGGCTTATTTTATGATCTCTATTAAGATTTTTTTTAAAAATCTTTTTTCCCCTCAGATCCTTAACTTTTCCCAAAAATAGAAGTTATAAGATGTGATTAAAGTTTAAACCCGAAGGGCCTGGGTTTAATTGGTGCTTCTAGGGGACTCATTACCAAGGGGATCCCCCTTTTTTCATTTTAATTTTCTTTGGCTGTTACTCGTTGGTGTTGTAGTAAGGAAATTTGATAAAGCCAAGGAATGTTTGAAAAGAAAAAATATATTTGATATTCGAGGAAAAAGAAATGGGGGTGGACGATATATTTGGAAAGGCAAAATTTTCAGCTTCGTTATGGGCATCAATGTGTAAGTTATGTGGTAGGTACTCTACTTTGACCCCTTGAAGTATCTTGGAAATTGGAACTTCTTTGCGTGGTAAGCCTTATTTCTTGCCTTCACACCTGTGTGCAAAAAGGTGTCAGAGACTTGATGGTTGGAAAAGAGCATGTTATCTACAGTAAGGTGGCTCATGCTGATTTAATTGGTACTTTCAAGCACTCAGGTCCTTGTACAAAATTCCTGGAGAGATTATTTTACAAAGGTGGAAAAACTTGTGAGACTTTTTTGTTTTTATTTATTCTAAGGGAAGGATGAGGGCTCCAAAGATCATCTGGCGGTGTGGAATTGGTTATTTTGAAGTTGAAGCATTTAGTTTTGTCAAGAAATGGCCATGAAGGTTTCCGTTGGAATGAAGCAATGGTAGCTGGTTGTCAAAAGCAAGTATGGTTATTTGAAGTTGAAGAATTTAGTTTTGTTTGTCTTTGGTTTGTTTGTTTTTTTGTTTTTTGTTTTTTACTTGTGGCTTAGACAGATCATAAGCATCGCGCCCCACCTTTGTAGTAATTTCTCTTTTCTCTCTTGTCTTTAGGATGGACACTAGTGATTGAGAGCTTTCTCAGTTGTTGGCTTTGTTTGAGTGTTTGTAGAGGATGAGGGTGGTGAGTGGGAGTCAAGATAGGGGGTGTGGGAATTTGGAGTCCTCGGGTTTGTTTTCCTGCAAATGCTATTTTCCCATATCATTGATTCTCATATTTTCACTCCTTTCGTTCCTTTTCTTTTATTGGGAAGGCCCATGACTCTTCTAAAGTGAAGGTGCTTATTGTTCTTGGCAAATTAAATTCTCATGATTTTATGCAGCGTAGATGACCCTTTTTGTCTGTCTCCCGGATGGTGCTTCCTATGCAAGGGCACTGCAGAAACTATTGATCCTGATTTTGGCACTGCTCTTTTCCAGAGGATTATGGATGAGGATTGTGTAGGAGTTTTGGCTGAGTTCGGTTGCGCCTTTAAAATGTGCTGATTTGTCTCTATCCACTTTCCCCTCTGATTTCGACAGAAAGGGAAAGAAGATTTGGAACTGCTTTGTTGGGTTTGTGTGCACAATTTCGTTAGACGGGAATAAGATTATCTATGAAGATCTAGAAGGTTGTGTCAATGAAGTATGGGATAAAGTGAAATTCTGGTCTGCACCTAGGTTGTGTGAAGAGCAATTTTCTGATTTGGTTAGGCATTGGCAATTGTTCATTTAGTTTGTACATCTTTTGTGATTGTCGTCTGCGCTTTTTTTTTGGTGGACATTCTGACCTCACTTTGTACATTATTATTCAGTTTGTTTATATTGAACTTCTGTTTGTTAATTTTTTATTTTTTATTTTATAATAAACTATTTTCTTTAGTAAAATTTCTGTTTTATTGGAAAAGAAAAAAGAAAGGAGCTGATCCCTTTGTTTCCGTTCTCCTAGAGTTTAATCTTGCAATCAATCATCAGTCATTTGAAAGCATCTTAGAGTCTTTCTCTAATGCAAATGGCAGGATGCAACTTTATTATTTGAATGCTCGGTTAGGCACTAGCTGCTTCTTTATGTTGAATTGTTTTTGAACAGGACGTTGAAATGTCATGAACTTAATCATGTCCCACTTTTCTACTTAATTCATACCAAGTAATATTTTGTCTAAAAAGGAAATTAAATAATGATAAAAATCATAGAAATTTCTTAAAGTTTCTATTTTATTTCCAGCTCTTTATTGTAGTTTGATTGTTCATTGTCTGCAGGCTGCTCTTGAAAAAGGGAAGAGCTTGGAAGAAACGGAAGGAGGGGATGGTAAAAACGAGGAATTGGTACCTCTTGAGAATATTGGTCATGGATCAGAATCTGTCAATTCATTGACATCTCAAATCAGCGAGCTAGCTGTTTCTGCAAATCCAGCACCAGTTATTCCTCTTGACTCGATGGAGGATTCAAATTCATGGGATCCGATTCAAGATATTGATAAAAAAATTCGAGCTCTTAAAAAGAAGGTACTTAAATCATGCATATAACTATGCCTATGTATATCGATGATGAGTTTTTTGATATTGTACTTGTTGGCATTCAGGAAATATACATCCTGTCCCTTTTTTCTTTATTTGGAAAAACTCTACAAATTGCCCCTAAACTTTGTTGTTTGTGTCAACATGCTCCCTGAACTTTAAAACATACCTCTTGTGGTCCATGAACTATGATACATCTATAGATTCACCTCCTGACCTTGAAGTGTGCTATTTTTTTGGACGGAATTATTAAGTTATCACTTGGTTTAAAGTTAGCTATAATATTTAGGGGTCCATGAATGCCCTCACTCCAAAATAAATTAGTTGGCCACCAAATCTTAGATATATCATCTCCTAGGAGTAGTTGCTTGGAGCAAGAAAAGCAGTAAAAAAAAGTAAAGAACGAATCCTAATTCAATTCAATTAGTCAAGTGTTTAAAGAATTTGATGAGTTTATCCTTCTTTTTTCTGTGCCAGATAGTTATCCAAAACATCATTTCACGAAGCAGTTCTTGATGAATTATGTTGGTTATTTCCAAAAGAAGATTTTAAACAATATCTCTGAACTTGTGGTAGTTTGGGACGTTCCAGATGACTGAAGAAGAGACTAACTTTGAACATCAATTTCAAAATAACGGCAACAGTTTTTGAGCAGTAATTTCTTTTCTGTTTATTTTGACTGTCGGTTTCTACTGCAGATTCGACTTACTGAAGCTCAAAAACAGAAAACTCCAGGACAGGATATGAAACCAGAACAGTTGGAGAAATTTTCAAAGCTTGACGGTTGGCATCGGGAACTAGAGCTTTTGGAAGATAGAAAAGCTGAACGAACCGCATCTTGAATTAGGTTGTGTTAACATTCAGAAACCATGTAGTTTTTTTTCTCTCTCTCTCTCTCTCTTTATTTTTTCATTTTAGGATGTGTTTTGTTTGTGAGAAACAAAAATGCTTCAATGTGAAAACGGAGGTTCGCGTATTTATATGTTGTCCTATTTTTAAATGCATTACATTTTGCAGATTGACAATGTGGGTTCAAATATAAGACTCATTTTCGCTGCTCCGCATCACCAGTTAAACTGTTTTCTGGCATGCCGCGCTTTTACAGTAAGATTGACTAGAGATTGATGAATATTTTTCAGAATTTTAGTGATCATTTTACGACTCAGATTGCAACTAGCTGGTGCATGGGAATCACAGACTCACAGATGGGACTCCTTTTAATTAGTTGTAATAATTGAGGTGTTGAGTATCAATTATATAGGGATAGAAGATAGTGTAACTAAATTAACTCTGGGGGAGGAGAACCCTCCATGTAATGTATAAATCTATTTTAAAGTGGATTGTCCAAATATCCTGATCGTCATAACGGTGATGATTTGAACTCAAAGTTTTCTAGTTGAAAGAGCTAGTGTCTTATCATTCAGTCAGACCATTTGGTAGTAATTATTTTCTTTTTTTGTCATGTGATCCGGTAAAAATAAAAATAAATAAATTCAGATTTTGGAATCTAACACATGAATGAATTTGTTATTCATTGCATTCATTACCACGTCCAAGCTTGACTAGTATCATTTCACGGCACATTTAGATTTTTTTTTTTTTTTTTTTCCCTTTTGCACTTATGTCAAACATATTACTGGGTAACTGTAGTCGGTCTATCTGGCAATCTGAAGTCAATAATGCTTCCTCTACATGGGACTCTCACTGAGGAATTCTGTACGCAAATTACCATCATAATTTTTACGCTTTCTCCAAGAACATACTAAACGTGAGGATTTATTAATTTAACTAAACATATATATAGAGGGGAAAAAAAACCTAAAAATTCCCATGGCTGTCAAGGAAACTCATGGAATCATGGTGTATGACATCATGGAATCACTTTTTTTTTTCTTTTTTTGTTTTTGCTTAAAAAATAATCACTTTTTGTTTTAAAAAAAAAAAAAAAAAATCATAAAACTACTGAAAAATGAACAACCAAACGGATGGATCCTTGGCCTTTTTTTTTTTTTTTTTTTGCCCCCCTTATGTTAAAGTTTCTTAATGTTGCTTGTATGCTAGCCTTTGTAATTCCCTTTAGTCGTTGACACATCTTTCTTTGATAATGAAACTAATAATCATAGTTTTTGTTGTGTGATTATTATGCAAATTTTTTATGTTTTCCAATTGCTACCAAAATTGTTGTCACGTAAATGGCTTTCATGGTAGCCTCATGATTTCCTCCGTTCTAAAGGCACTTGAAAGTATTGAACCTAACATATACATCAAATATATATAATTATATACAATCAACTTTTTAAATTTTTTTTTTTTTTTTAAATCATGTTCAAGTATCCGGAAAAAAAATACAGTTTTGAAAATAATTCGTATTTAATCGACATATATCTCATATATATAGCTTTCAGTAAGTCAAGACTTGTTGGCTTAAAGAGTAAATGCAAGTCCAAAATAATATATAGGTCAAGAAAAGATTAGATTTAGTTTAAGAATGGTTCTATTTACACCTCTAAAATATAAAGATACTTTTGTCTAATTACCATTACCTTATTTAAGATTCAAAAGAACTATCCTTTTACAAACATTTTTCAAATCATAACCTATTTAACCCTCTTAGACTCGTACCCCAACTTGATACTTGTACCTTATTTGGCGAACATTTCCCAATATCCATAAAAGCTATATTTGAAAGCATGATGTGGTTTTTTATCACCCCACCCTGATTGTCACGTGATAGCCAAGTTATCACCACGTAATTGCCTACGTGACGGTTTAATCACGTCACGTGGCTTTTTTTTTTTTTTTTTATTCTGCATGCACAAAATGCGTGCTATACAACTAGTTAATAATAAAACAAGAAAAATACTATTTTAAATAGAATTAAAAAAAGTCAAACTAATCGAACACTTGAAAAAAAAATTCACCAATTTAATATTTACATAACAAATTTCAAACATGGTGTGTGAAAAATATATCTATATAAATATGTATATTAAATATTGGTCCGCCAATTATCTCCTCCAAATATCTTTATATCTAAAAAAAGTGGGGCATTAGGGGAAAATACAGGCACGATAGAAACTTTTGGGGATGAAAACACCATAATGAGACAAATTTAAAGATTATTACATTGACGTGATACAAAAAATAACACTAGATCATTTTGACATAAATTAACACTAAAATTTGCAACATATTGATTAAGAAGAGAGAATATGTGTCTTGTTGATCACTGGATGAAAATTATTTTTAAAAAATTACTTACATAATTTTCTCGAACTTTTTTCTTTTAACTTAACCTTGCTTCCTGGACCATGTTCCAATTACTCCTTATTTGTTACCCTTGAAAATTACACACACACCCGCACCAAAGAAACAAGTTACATCTGCAATTTTTTATTCTTACTTTTTTTATTCTTTTTTTTTTTTTCTTTTTTTGTAACTCGCAGAACTGACTCTTCTTTCTCGTTCAATCTCCGTACTCTAACAAATAGTTGGCTTAAAAATTTTGGCATTTTTGTCGCCTTTGACAGTAACCATTTTTCGTAAACCAAAAATTTTTCACGACCAGTAACAAGATGTTTAACAGAAAGCGAAGTTGAATAAATGGAGTTAAGTTAAAACTACTAACAAATTGAGAAATTTAAGCATGCCATGACCCAGATGTATGACTTAGCCATCAAGTCCAACTCTATTGATACAGAATAGAATACATACATCATTTCCATAGGGAGAAAAAAAAAATTCTCATCAATAATTTCATATTCCAACTAAAACAAGATCCGTACTCAAAAACATAAGTAGAACTACCAAAATCGGTGTTTAGGACGACTCAACATCAGAATCTTCTAATCCTTGAATATAGAGTTCAAATTCGTCAAGACTCCATCTGCAGATCAAGTGCATCCGAAAAGTAGCCATTTTTATCCCCAATAATCGCTGCAAAGACAGTCAAATAACACTCTAATCAAAATCTTCTTTAAAACAATTACTTTAAGTCAAGCACGAAAACATAGACATAGAGATATACCAGTATGCGAGAAGCCTCGGGTGACAAAGGCTTCCCCTCTTCACAAACAACAAAGTCGGAGACGAGCTCCACAGTTCCTGTACAGCAAGAGATGAAATGGACTAAAACTAATAACCATCTTTTGAATACTGCGGACTGATGAACAGAAGAAAGAAAATACCAACCCTTATTCAAACGAACAGGCATCCCTTGTTTGCGTAAAAAGGGCTCCATCTCATGGGTGAATTGTTCTAAAGGGCCTTCTTTAAGCTCCACCTAAACGATTCGAAAACAAGTTTCGTAGATGAAGGCAGAATCTAGTAAATGACTGGTGAAACCGTAATAGAAAGTGAGAATTGCAGATGTTGAAGCAAATTAGCTCAAGACAAGCTAAACTTTTCCGCTGTATGAGCTTGAACAGAATATTTTACACCGTTTTCAGAGTTCAAGTATCCTTATTTCATTTGTAATTAGAAAGAAAGATGCAATACCGTTTCTGTTGCAACACTTCCTGTTCTCGCAAAATCATAGTCTTCATATTGATTAAACAACCTGAGAAAATATGTCAAAACAAACAATCTTAGATGAATAAAACAAACTACATTATAAAGCCAGGAGATTTTTTTTTTTGTCTTTCATACTCCTAGGTGGTTAAAAGTTATGAGCAATTTCAATACATATATGTAAAATTATGATCCCATCGTGATTTGGGATGGGAAGAAGATGAAATATGAATCTTTATTTAAAAGTTTTCTAAAACTTTATGCTACCAATCTCTATGCAAATATAACAACCGAAAATGGCTACAAGAGCCTATATATTTAACGGGTAATAGTAATAAAACACGCATACAAAAAGCCCCAATGCCAACCTCACGTATCAGAAATTAACAATCTAAGAGGCCTTCTTAGGCCAGAAAGAGAGTAGCTACAAGCTACATATTATAAATCACTAATCCAATCTCAAACAATTGCAAAACTTCCCCTTCCCTTCTGCAGTAATGTTCTTGGCAGCAAGGGAGGAAAAACAATTCGAGGACAATATAAAGAAAATATATTGTTTACCTTTCAACCTCTTCTTTTGACAAATTAGTAAAGAAAAGTCCAGAATCTCCACGCAGAAGCTAAAAGGGTAAACAGACAAGTATGAGCCAAAT
>CM046384.1:20328083-20353083 GCA_025413485.1 Ficus microcarpa | reverse complement strand
TGGATGATGGAGGGAGCTTGACGGGTTGCTCAGAGGAGGGGGTTCACAAAGGTGTGACAAGCTGGTGGGAGCCTTTTATTCTCATTCCTTCCTACAAAGGACTAAGCCAACATGGTGATAGAGATTTGGATTTCCAAATTGAATTTGTTGTGGATTTGAGATTGAAATCTGGGTGACAACATGGGTGATAGGGGCGAGGATGCGAGAACCCAACCTTTCCTCTGCCCAAACACCAATGAGTTGTGACGACTCTCATTTCTTTGGCCCGCCAATGGGATTTGGATGTCAAGTTTTGATTTCGCCCCCCACCCCCCTTAATAATTGCCTTCTAACTTCTTTAAAAAATAATAATAAAAGCCTTACAGTCAAATACTTGAGTGTATAATGAATTTCATTTACTCATGATGGTCAAATGAAATTAAACGATTGAAAATTTTTACCCCATCCATGTGACAAAGTAGGCTTTCTCCATCGTATAATTTTTCCTTTCTTTTTTAATTAACATCTCAATGTGACACCAAAATGAAAAATAATAATTATTATTATTTTATTTAAATTTTTTGTGCCACCAACTTTTTTCTGCACAATTTATTTTAAGAGGTTTATAACTAAATAACTTTTTTTTAATAAGTTTTTTAATAAATGATTCAAGTTTTTAAAAATTAATTAAAATGATTAATTAATTTTATAAATGGTCAATTAGTGATTGATCATATTTTATAATGAATCATTGATTAACTATTGATTAATTACTTATTGACTATTGGTAAATCACCGATTGAGCACGGTCAGTCACTGATTGAATATCGATCAATCATTGATTGACTATTGGTAAATCACTGAATATGATAATATAATTCATAAATTTTTGTAGCCAATCACTGATTGACGACAAACAAATCACTAATTGACCATTATTTAATCACTAATTAACTAATGATCAGTCATTGATTGACTCTAGTTAATCACTGATTAACTAATGGTTAATCAATGATTGATTATAGTATAATCAGTGACTAAACGAGTATAAGGGGATATGTTAATTTTAGAGGAATCTAAAATAATAGTTAATCATTGAGTAACTAATGGTTAATCATTGATGATTGACTATAAACATATCAAAACTAGGGGTGGCAATTCGTGTCGTGTTCGAGTCCACGAGTCCAACCCGAACATGACCCGTTCTTTTTTCGTGTCAATTTCGGGTGACCCGAATTTGATCCGTCCACTATTTGTGTCGTTTTCGATTCGTAAAATTCGTGTCGTTTTCGATTCGTGTCGTCGTGTCGCGACCAGGGGTGGCAATTCGTGTAGTGTTCGGGTCCAACCCGAACACGACCCGTTCTTTTCCGTGTCAATTTCGGGTAACCTGAATTTGACCCGTCCACTATTCGTGTCGTTTTCAATTCGTAAAATTCGTGTCGTTTTCGATTCGTGTCATCGTGTTGCGACCCGTATTGCCACCCCTAATCAAAACACAAGAAAACACATAATAATGAAAAAAAATATATCGAAACACATTTTTTTTTTCCAAAATTGATGAACAAGAACCCAGAAAATCATAGAAACTAAAGTGAAGAGAAACTAAAACAAGCAAAATTAAGCAAAAGGATAAACCAATAATTTTGCATAAAACCTAAGTTAAAATCAATATTCACCCAAAAAAAATGCAAAAGAAAAACAAAAACAAACATTCAAATTTCAATTGCAATTGGAAAAATGAATTGAAATCAAACAAACACAAAGAAAAACACAATGATGGCCAAGAGAGAAATGGGTACAGAGAAAAAGAAAGTTGGGAGAGAGAGAAGGTATTTGGGGAAAATGAAAATTTATTAAACAAAGCATAAATATTAAATCATTTAATTAAATAGAAAAAGTTTGACTATGTATTAAATTAGATAATAAATATAGATTACTCACGTTAATTTTTTTTATTTTAATTATTTTAATTATCAATTTAGAGTTTTATTTTAGTATTATGGAGTTTTTGCGTTTGAAAGAATTCAAAGGCGGGCTAAAATTCGCGCTCTTAAAATCAGCAAACAAAGCACAATCAGTGTTCTCATACTCTTTCACTGTCGCTTCTGAACAAACCGCCATGGAAGAAACCTCCCTCATTTCCAAGCTCGATTCCTCCGATTCCAGAGGCCTTCTCTCTCTCTTCTCTGATTTCCTTCAACCTTTCTCCGATCTCACCAATCCCAAGAAAACCAAGCGCTCCACCAAGCCCAAGGACGACCCCAAAACCCTCGCCCGCTCGCTCGCCAAGAAATTTCTCCCCTTCCTCAATCGCGCCCTGGGAATCCTCCCCAAACGCCTCTCCGATTCCTCGAAACTTGGTGGTGGTGAGCAATTGGCATTCGAATTCTTCGAAATATACCGGCTTTGCTTGGATTGCTTGGGTTCGGTTTCGTCGCAGCTGTTGTGCAGGCCCTACTCCGTCCACGTCCAGAGGATTCGAATGGTGCACTGCTTGGAGGCCTGGGGGCGGTGGAAGGATGCCGAGGCCGAGTGCCTTTGGGTTTTGGAGAGGTTTAGGGAGATTGATTTTGGAGCTAAAGCGGTGAAATCGGAGCGGAACTGTTTGTTGCCCAATGCGGAGAAGGCGGGTGACGATAAGGAGTTCGGGTGTTTGGTCGTGGAGGTCGCCGTGACGCTCGTGAAGTGCGTGTCGACGAGTCAGAGTAAGGATGGTGATGATTATAGGACGGTCATTCGTTTGGTGGAAGAGCTGAGGCCGTGGTTCAGGTGAGTGGGATTCCAAGAATTCATTTATTCTGTTATCTGTTTAAACCATTGCTTGGGATTAAAGAAGGTGTTTCCTGATTGGCTCAACTGTATTCAATATCATGTTCTAGTTGCTGTAATAAAATTAGGATTTAGACGAATAGTTTCGAGATTTATTTATGCATATTTCCATGTCAGATTATAGTTAATTTGTTTTTCGGCATAGCATGTAAAACCATAATAATGCTGTTAGGAGATTGATGGTTTGCCTGACATTTAAGTATTAGAGTATTATTGTTGCGTTACAATTTGTAGTCACGTAGTTCCCTGGGTCTGTGTTTATTTCAAGCTGTTCAATGGATCTTTTCTCAGCAGTGAGTGTTGGTCGAAAGGCCTAACTGTTGCCTTTCGATCCAATAAGATTGCTAAGTTTACCTAGAAAGATATTGTGCTGGCTCCGTTGTGGAAAATCTAGTGTTCCTTACAGAATTAAATTGTTTGCTTGGCTGGTTTTTCATAAAAAGATCAATGCTTATGATGTGACGAAGAGGAAAAATCCACACTTGTTATTTCTCCATCCTGTTGTGTCTTGTGCAAAGTCAGTTATGAGATGGTTGTCCGTTTATTAATGCAGTGATATATGGCTCGAGATCTGTGAAATAGTTAATTAGGAAAGCTGGTTTTCAGTGGGTTTTGACTAGAAACTGTGGCTCTTTAATGGAGAGAAAACCTGTGGGTTTTGTCTCGAGTAAGAAGGCAAACGTGATATGAAATTGTGTGATGCTGGCTAGTTGCTACTTTTTGGGTCATTTGGGTGGAAAGGAATGGAAGGATTTTAGAGGAGATTGAACAAGACACTAGTTTAGAGAGGAACAAACTTATCTTTGAAGAAGTTGAGGATTGCCATTGGAGATGTTTGAGAAAGAATCAAATATTGGGTGGCTTTGTCGGGTTTACAAACTAAGGACTTTACCGACTTCTTCTTTTCTGATCTATTGAGGGGATGGGATTTAATTTTGTAATGGCTTCAAGTTTTATTTTGGGACTGTGATTGCTTTTTTGGTCTGGTTTCTTTGCTTTGTTGGTTTTTTGTTTAATGTTTTACGTGGACTTCTTGTCCCTTGTTTGTTTTTCGATATTAATGAAGCTTTTCATTTCTTACAAAAATCATTTTTTAAAATTGCGCAATTTGAGGTGCGCAATGATTGTTCAATGAGGCACGCCTCAGTCAATTGCCGAAAAAAAAATAGTAATGTGGCCTAAGCGTAAATCGCCCTCTAAATTGCATACTCCTGTATGAATTGAGGCATACTTAGAAACGCACGCAATTGCGCAATATTGAGGCTGTAGCCTTAAATTTTGTAGAAGTTTTCTTTAGTCCAAAGAAATCGCTTGGCTACCATAAAAATGAACACATTGGTTTCATAATGTTCAACAAGAGGCTGAAAGACAGACATTTGAAGAAAAAAATTTTGATGTTATGTTATGATTAATACTTGGTATATGATTTTTCATATTTTTTCGACTTATTTATGGTTTCATTTTGAGGCTTATGCCTTAACTCGCAAACAAAAAACGCCTTAATACCCGATTGCGTAATTTTAAACCTTGATAAAAATAATATATATTTAGCATCTTTACAGGCATCAACAGGTAAAGAGTTGAAGGAATTCCCTTTCCATATGATTACGTTATGTTGGAAGTGTGCTTTGAATCAATAGTTTGTTTTGTTATTTTTAGTTCTTTTGGTTTCTTCTATTTTTTGGCGAGAACTTCTTGTCCTCAAATTGACTTTTGTTGTAATGTTTCTTCACTAACAAAAATTTGTCTCTTATAAATAAATAAAGTACTTTCTGGATTTATTGGTCTTGCATTTCAATGTCACAGGGTATTAGATGCAAACACATATGAGAAGTTGCATAGAGTGCTTGTAACCTATCTGGGAAAGTGTGCTATATTCTTAGTTGGGGATCTGGTATTTGTTGATAAGGATTTTGCACAATCATTCTGCTTTACAACTATGGCGGAGTATGCTAGGTCGTCAAACAAAGGTGACATTTACAAGGTGAATTATATTTCAGTTGTGTCATGGTTATCAAGAGGGAGGATCTTTGTTTGGTTAGTCTAATTAATCTTCCACTTTCAGTTTGCCCGTAGGATGTGTTCTTCCTTGTTCTCACTACAAGAGAGCAGAACCACCTTCATCATTGACATGCTAATATGTGTGTTGGACTCTCTTACTCATGAAGGGAAGGTACTGTTAACTAGATACTTTCCACTTCATTATTATAATTATCGTACTTTCAGTAAAACATTAAAAAACTTGAAAATGTCTTCAGTTAATTAATTAGAAGCTAATCCACAATTATCTTAATTAAATAGTGAAAGTAGTTTCCACCAATATTAAATACTGTAAATCATTTTAAGCGATTGAATTGTGCTACTTGTGTTATTATGTTTAACATCGAAAGTCATTACATAATGCATACAGTATATATTATGAACTAGGTTGCCCTCTTGGCTCCTCTTTTTATCTTAATAGTATTATTCTTCTGAGAAGAAACCACAAAATTGCATTGCATGCAGGAAGTGTTGCCAGAAACTTTATGCATTAAATTTACCTTTTCATTATTTTTGTCTTTCTTTGTGTAGGTTGAGTGCAAGAAAATGCGAATTTATTTTATTTTCTATTTATTTCTTCTTTTGTGCATTTCTCATCTTATATCTATAGTTCCATGAATTTATTTTTCTTGTTAAAGTGTTCCGACTACTGCAGAATCTTTTTTTTATTTTTTTGTTCTGCCTTTATTTTCTAGATGATTTTGTCAGTCTTAAAGTCTGGACATTAGTGTAGTAACCAAAGTTGTTCTCTCTAGAACCATTGCATAATTTGACAGCTTGTCTTTTGGCAGGTTGAACTGGAAAATAATGGAATAGAATTTGTTGAACTGGTTGCTTATTGTGCCAATAAATGTCAAGCAACAGGCCCAAATTGTTGCAGTACCATTGGGGCCCATCTAAATAAAATAGCAGATCAGGTATCTAGTGGATGTGGTCTGCTTTCTTGCTTCATGGTTTCGACCATTGTATTTATAGTTATTATAACACATGTAATGCAAGGAATAATAGACTTACATCAAGATATCTTTTTCCTGCAACTATTATTTTTTTAATTTTTAATTTAATTTTTTTTTTCAGGTTAAGACACCTTTTCATTTGATCCTGAGGCTTTATGCAATAGGATTGCTCTGTATGAGTTGCAAATTAAGGTTCCAATGTAATGATCCTTCATCATCTGGAGGTGTAGTAAGGACTTTATGCGCGGAGGATGTTCTGGAGAATTTAACCTCATTACTTTGCTCTTTACGAAGTCACTTTCATCATGGGTGCAAAGAAAGCTGCGTATTGTCCAGGGTTGATCGTAAAGATTTTGTTTGTCAACATTGTTCACCATGTATATCTTACAATGAGGCCTCTATGGGTTGTGCACATAAAGATGGAAAGGCCTATATTCTATCTTACTTAACCGCGTTGAAGTTCACATGCCTGCCACTAGCGGAATTAGTGAATTCTGAAAAGAAACAAATAATCAATGAAAGTGAGGCTGTTGCTGTGTCTAGTAGACTATGCGATATCCAGGAGGCTTTCTATCAGTTTTGTGATGTTTTCTTTTTCTTTAAGAGGTAATCCGTCAATTTTATTCTGGTGCACTAGTTTCTTCGACTGTTGTAACTTTAACCGTTTGGATGCATAATCATCAGAAGCGCTCGATTGTATTTAATTTCATCAGCTTTAAACAATCGGTTTTACTTTCAAAATCATTAGTCGCATTTACAGTACAGGGGTACAATGGCGAAAGTTATATTCAGGGGCCTAGGTCTAAAAATACATATTTGGCTTATTTATTCTTTTGAAGATGATATTTCTTACTTGACTTATTAACTTTTAGTTACTAAGTGTCGAGTTTTCAGCAGTAGTGGTTTTTACTGCTTGTTAATGTTTTTTAGTCTCTTTTCGCTGGCACTTTTGTTTTAGAGGACACCTTATCCTCTTTTTCCTTGTTTTTGATCTTTTTATCAATATAAGGAAGTTTTCTTGTGAAAAAAAAGGTGAAATATTTGGAGTTGCTTAAAAAAAAGGTGCAATATATTTTCATCCTTTTGCCTTTTTAAAAGATGTTTATCATTACACTGAAATATCTTCTTCTCTAGGTTAAAATCTACTTATGAAGGGGAGAAAGATGGATTTGATGAAAACAGCTTTCTGGGTATAGCTGTAGCGCTGTTTATTGTCGGTGTCAGAACGAAGCTTAATATGAAGGTTGTCGCGTCAGATTTTGCATCTTTCAAACTTTTGTATGACTCACTAATATTATTTGTTTAACTAATTTGTTTTCCAATCTATTTCAGAAGAGCGTGCATTTACTTAATGACGTCATTTCCAGTGAATGGATTCAACCTTATGGGTTAAAACATCTTTTTACCTCTCTGTACAATATTGGAGTTATTCTCTACAGGAATAAGCAACTTGAAGAGGTATCTTTACATTGGTTAATAAATTTTATGATTTGTATTCTTCAGGTTCTTGGATGGTCAGTATACTTTCCAGTATTTAACATTGCTTGAACAAAAGAACTCTTATTATAAATCATTTTGCATTGAACATACATTGTGTTTAAAGAAATTGTCATCTATCTTTCCAGGCACTGAAGGCATTGAAGTTATCTTGTAGAGCGTCATGGACTTGTGTACTACGTCATTGCGACATGTTTTTGCAAAAACAAGATGGGTCCAACTATGACCTGTCAGAAGATGCTATTGTGAATTTTGTCAACGAGTCGTGTACAAGAAGTGCTTTTCTTTTAAATGTTCTCCATCAATCTGACAGTCATAAGGTGAAAAGGGTAATTGTTGAGAGCCTAGAAAATTGGTCTGTTGCTGCAAATCTGTTTACCAGGCTGCCCGCTCCCTGGTCTTTGGTGAAGCAGTGGGTAAAGGTAGCATCTTAAAGGTTCCTAATGTGTTTTGGTTTCCTAATAATTGTGACTATTAGCTTATTGGTGTTTTCTCTCCCAGATAGAATGCGCAAGTAATAAGAATGTGGATGTTCCTGATACTGTATCAACATTGTACAGTGCTCTGTCATCTTCTAAAAAGGTGTCAAAGAGAACAATTGGGATAATCTTAGAGCAGGTTAGATATTTTATCTAGTTCTATTGAGACAGGTTCTGTCCTTGCTCAGAATCATATTGATTAGATGCAACGTTTCTTCTATATATTGAAGGGTTGGCTCTCCTGTTTTAATTCCCGTAACTAGTGAGTCAATAACATCCATTTTACCTTCTTTTGGAAACTAGGAGCTTCTTGCATATGAAGAAGTGAATGCTCTGCATCCAGAGTTATGTCAGAAAATGCAAATGCAAATTATAGGCTACCTATTGGATGATGTGTATGCCACGCCAGAGAGATGGTTAGAGAGATCAAGAACTTTAGTGTCTAAGGGAAGGACATTGAGATTCTATGGGCATTGTTTAAAGGACTGTATACAATGCTTGTCAGATGCAATATCTTCACTTGTAAGATAATTAGCTATTTCGGCAGAGATTAAATATTTATAGTCCTTTGATCTTTCTGGAGTTAGATCTCTGTCTGACATGAATTAGTTGCTGAAGCAGAAGGCCATGTCTGGTGACAGATGTAGCTTCGACATTCAACCATGTCATCAATTAGCTGTGGCATGTTGCATACGGGCGTTTTGCACTCAGGAAGCTGAACCAAATTCAAAGGTGTTGATGCAAGAAAATCAATCTCAGTTTTTTTAGATGTTTATTTGATTCACTTTATTCCGGATTGGGAATAAGTTTTCATGTATTAAGTACTTGCTTGGTTTTTTTGCTTACAAGTAGCAAGTCTTTCAAGACATTGGAATGGCATTAAAGCTGTGGCTGAGCATTACTACTCCAGATTGTTTCACTGCAGAAGACAAGTGCTATGTAGTTTCTGAAAATATGATAATTCTATTGTATAACGTTATTGATTTGCTATCATTGAAGGTTTGTTCCCTTGTCTTGCTGCTTGCTGCAGTTTTTGCAAAAGAGAATTCGCATTGTAGGTGCTTGACATTATCTCAACTTATTGATGAAATGACTTTGCTTTTTGTCCTTTGATTTTAGGGTTGCATGGACTTTCACCATGACATATACAGGCTTATGTTTAGATTGTTTCAATGGAAGAATGTCTCATTAGAGAAGTTTGTCGCTGTACTGTGGGAATGTAGGAGGCTTAGACATGCCCTTTGCGTTTCACCTGTTAATGAGGCGTTCTTGATGAGCTTAGCAGACCACTGTGGTGGACGGTCCAAGTCTATTGATTTTTGGATAAGTTGTTTGAAAGGATCCCAATCATTGTTGGTTGGCTTTGAACACAATTTCTCATTTCTATTTGCAAACATTTCCCAAGATTCATTCAATCGTGAAAGCTCTTTTCATTTAGATATCACAGTGGATCAAGTGAAAGATGCTGCTTTTGAACTCATTTCAAGTGTAAGGTCCTCTCAAGTAGCCACCGCAAGTTCTTGTCTCTTGTTAAACTTGTCCTAACTTATACTGCTGTTATTCTTCTACTAGGTTCCTGCTTCCACTTCTGCTTATGTGTCCGGATATCTATTTTTTGATTTGAGTGAAAGACTTATTTCAAATGGGCGTATAACAGAGGTAATGTGCATAAAATCTGTTTTTCAGTTCTATGCTACTTAAAGATTTGTTTTCAATTACTTGATCTTGAGGCCAGTAAGATATTGGATTATTGTGCATGAAGAATATTTCTTAGTGGCATCTGAGCATGCTCTTTTCTCTCAATTTATATGTATTAAATTACATATAGAAACATCCTTTATTGGTTTTTAAATCGGTATAAAAGAAAGATGACAATGCCTCCTCAAGAAAGCCAAAACAAGAAAGTTTTTGTTTATATTGACAAGTTACTGTACTCTCCAGGCTCTAACTTATGCTAAAGAAGCACATCGGTTACGTAGCAAAATGTTTGAAGAAAAATTCCGGTTTTCTGTGGAGCAACAGCTTGAAAAGTCCAATGAAACTAGGGATGTTGGTCAGAAGTTTACCTGCAGCCTTAAGGATCTGCAAGTGCGAAGATCAGTTGCTAATGAATTTTGGTCCTTTGATACTACTTCATTGGACATGGAAAGCTGTTATCTTAGTCCCTGGATTATACTTCAATGTTATCTTGAAAGCACTCTTCAGGTTTGGCTTATTGTTTCTTTTTAGAAATCTAGAATTGAATTCAGAGTGACAGACCATGTTTTACCAATACCTAGTAGTTTGGATTTTTGAACATTTTTTTAATTTGTAGGTTGGCATTGCTCATGAATTAATTGGTAATGGAGCGGATGCTGAAGGTTATTTTGTATGGGGAAAAAGTATCTCCAGTTCACAAAACCTTCCAATGTTTATGGCTTCTTTCTCTTCTGTTTTGGGTATGAAAACAATTTTTTTTTTTTTTTACCATTCGTTCCTTTTCGTAATAAATATTTCTTTATCTGCTACTTCTTGTTTATGTAACATTATACTAACTTACTATTTGTGTTTCTGCTTAGGTAAATTGTACTGCAGGAAGCAGCTTTGGGATCTGGCAGAAAGAGAGCTCCATAGTGCCAAACAGTACTTGAAGGATTATGGCACCAGAATTTCTTGCTCAAAATGCAGATTGATGCTGGAGATAACTGTTGATCAGCATCTTGCTGATTTATCTCAAAGCATTACTGACAATTCTATTGGAAGAACATCTTCGGAGAGTTCATCTTGTGCTGAAGTTCTGTATAAAGAAGTTCTTGACAAGTTGAATCATTCTGACTGGGAAGCCTGTACTAGTTTTCCGGAAGCAGCATGTGCTTGGAGCATACTGCTTGAAAAGAACCATGTACAAGATGCTGATAATGGTGCTAGCAATGCGTTTGCTGGAACTAAAGAAAATCAGCAGGACATAAAGAAGCCCTCTAGGAATGGGCCAAAAGAAAATAAGGAAGTTAGAAAGTGTAGAAAGATTCGGAATGCATCAAAATCTTTACTGACAGATCAAGATTCAATTCCCAAGAACAATTCCAGAACAACTCGTTCCAAGAACCGATCTTCTAATGGCCAGAATATATCCAGTGGAGCAGAAGTCGGCAATGTAAAACATTCTTGTGGCAGTGGTGAGAATGAATGTTCTGGCACTTTTAGTCAGAGGAATATGCTGCTGGAAATAAAAAGTAGCAAGGTTGCTTTTGGGTGTGAAGAAACGTGCATTTGCAACAACATGAGGTGTTGGCATTGTCTTCAGGTGGCAGCTATCAAGAATGGACTGCTCAATAATTTTATAGATATGAAGTGGGAATTTGTCCGACGGAGGCTTTTGCTAAATCTACTCACAAGCTTAGGTATGGGGATTGCATTTTATGACGTTTAGCTGATTGCACTTGCATGCATGTGGGCAACACTCCCACTCACGTAGTAGAGAGGAACAAATCAAAAATTGCATACACACTCCCACTCCCTTTTAATGCTATTTGGGTAAAAGGACAAAAACAAATAGAAAAAACAAAATGTAGGTGTTGTTCAAAAAATTGTAGGTTGCCCCTTTATTTCCTTATAATGCGAGTGTGAATAAATAAATTAATTAATGAACAAAAAAAAATGTTATAAGATAAGGGCTAGATATTTTCAACCTTCAAGTTTGGTCTAGTGGCAAGGGAAAGGAGGAGAAGCTATTGCATAATACTAACTATTATCTTCCTCGCAGGCTGTAGCTTTCTCATGGATGGCGAGGAACATTAAAGAGTAAAAAATTAAAATGGGAACCTTTAGTCTTTAGCACTGTTTTAGGTCTTGTTGCACGTGAAGGGTTTAGTTAAAACATGCTTTTATTCTTTAGGTTTTAGGTGTTAGTCAAAATATGATTTAATTCTTTAGTTTTTTAACTTTACTTTGGTCATGGTGGAATGGTGTGAAGAGCAGTCAATGATGTTGATGTTTCAGCTGTGAAATGTTTATGGCATCTTTTTTTAATTGTTATTATTGATGTGGTACCTACAACTCATGATTTTTGTGGTTAATGATCTTCCTCACGAGAGGGTAAGAAAACTTTCTTCCGGAGACTAGAATGCTTAATTGTTAACTAGTTTTAGAACTAGTTATTTGAAAAAGATCCAAATTTTGACTTCTTGCGAGCTGGTTTACTCAGTTGCTTCCTTTCAATGGCAGCAGGTTTAGTATAGATGGTTGATAGTTCTGCATGGATATAAAGGACATACAAGCACTATAGAGCAGCTACAATTTAGTATCACTGCATGATAATGAGTCTAAAAATCAAGAAAGAGTATATATATGCACTCGGCTAAGATGCATATGGCATTGGTAGCTTTGTCCTCTCGAAAACTGTACGATAACATGATTCTATTTTTCATATGACTAGTTCTAAAACTAGTTAACAATTAAGCATTCTAGTCTCAGGAAGAAAGTTTGCTTAAATTTTGACTTCTTGCGAGCTGGTTTACTCAGTTGCTTCCTTATCAATGGCGGCAAGTTTGGTATAGATGGTTGATGGTTCTGCAAGGATATAACGGACATAAAAGCACTAGAAGCAGCTACATTTTAGTATCACTCCATGATAAAGAGTCTAAAAATCAAGAAAGAGTATATGTATGCACTCGGCTAAGATGCATAAGGCATTGGTAGCTTTATCCTCTCAAAAACTGTACAAGAACATGATTCTACTTAAAAGATGTACACTAATATTTCATTGCTACTTGACAGATTTAAAGGCTACACCAAAATTCTTTAGATCTGTTTCCGAATGCCACAACTCATGCTTTACAAACAAGTGATTAAGTAATTCCTCCCTAGGAATAAAATTTAAAATAATTCAAGGTGGAAAAATATGTTACTATAGCTTTGGTCCCCAATTAACCATGGGATATTTGTACAAAACCCGTATTGGCAGTAGTCACAGCCAGATTTATCTGGCATTGTTATCATTAGCTATAACGTTTTTTCTTTTTTTTTTTTTTTTTTTTTCATTTTCTTTTAATTTTAATTTGTTTTTGTATAGTATCCCAACACAGAGTAATATGTATATATGCATTTTTACAGGAAATTGCTTGGACAATTATGGTCAAATACATGAAGCACACAAGATTTTTATCCAGAGTATGTTAATCCTTGTCAATCAGGACACATTCCATCTCACAGCCTCATCTGTTCCCTTCAGTCTCTTGCTTGATATGGTCAGAAAGGAGATCTCAGAAGATCTGTTAAGTGTTGAGCGTGCAGAAATACTCTACAGCATAAGTTGGTTTTCTTTAAAAGGCTACCATTCTAGGGACAGCAGGTATGTTAACAGCAGGTTTCACTTTGTTTATTATTTCCTTATTTATAAGTTTGCAGGTCAAACTGTTTCTTCTTTCCTGATTTTCAGTAATAATTTGTGCACCAGTTCACTTAGAGATATGAACTAAATTTGCTTGCACGGTTTATATGACCATGATTATGATGCATTCATGACATTTTTCCCTCAAGATTTAGGTTTGTATGCCTAATATAGCTTATATTCTGAAATGGTAAATTTGGCCTTTTTATTTGGTATGAAAATGTGGCTTCTATTGACTAGTGCAGCTACTTTTGTATTTTGCTTTGGTTTCCTTGTAAAATTTTAATGGGGGCAGTTTAATTTGTTGTGATTTGTTCTTAAAAAAAAAAGAAAATGCATGTTTAACCGGGTATCTAAAATAGGTTTAGTGGCTGAGCCAAAAAAAAAAAAAAAAAAAAAGGAAAAACAAAAACCAAAAAGAGGGCGGGGGTAACAAACCTGACCAATCCAGTTGAATTAGGTTGACCAGGTTTGTCTGGTTCATGGCTAATTTGTATAACTTCCTCGACAAGGAGTTTTATTTAATCTTATTTTTTGGTTGGAATTTTTAAGGGAGTTTATATGGATGTCAAAATAGGGATCTGACATTATATTTTGTAATTGTTTGCCACATAAATTGCATACATGCGCCTTCACACAAGCACATAAATGTCTTTATGTTTCAAAAGATGTTGTTCCTTTTTAAATTAAAAAATGTTTAGATTTCTAGTAGCTGTTATAGTAATTGTTATTTGGCCATTACTTTTATAGCCAACTTCTTGTCATGCTCTTTGTGGTTTATTGCTGTTCAACAGGGTTATTTGCTGTGACATGTCTCATATTCAGCTACCACAACTTGTAGCCTGGTTGATGCATGTTTTTGTACTATGCTATGAAGTTCCTGCGCTTTTGCAGAAGGTAAATCTGTTGTTCATAACAGTCTTTATGATAAGATTTTTTTTTTTTTTTTTTTTTTTTTTTGCTGTTATAGGTGTGATATTCCTTGTGGTTTTACTTGTATCTCTTAGTGAGTCATACTTGTGGCGTTTAAACATTTGAGCTTGGAATTGAACTATTTTAATAACCCACATTTTTATGAGCTTAGGTTTTTCTGCCATCAATGGTCTTCTGGAGCTCTTCAATATAATGGAAGCTTAAAACTTCCTGTGATTCACGTGATCATAATAGGTCCTTGGTTACTTCCTCTTTATATATATATGTATATATATGCATATATTAATTTTAAGGAGAGAGTCCTTGGTTACTTTGGAATTAAATAAATAATGAGTTTGGTATTCTTTTGTCTAGGCTTTAATTTTTCAGATGTCTAACTCAGCAGTTGAAGGGAAATCAAAATACGGTTTGCCTTAGAATCTGAGTTTAAGGACTAGTGCTAGGTCAAGTTCTAACTAGTAATATGTGAGTTTATCCTTGTTGAAATGAATGCGAAAATTTAATGTATAATCCTCGCTACTATTGCGTGGCTCATGGTTGCCTGACTGGGATGCAACTTTAGATGTTTATTTGTCACTGTAGAGTTGTTAAAGATTGTGTTTTCCCCCTAATTAAGTGGAAGCATTTTGCTCTATTAAATAGGTTCAACTTGGTCCTGTGTTTGGGTCTTGATATATGCCAAGAATTGTGTCTGACTTTTATAATTGATCTGTAACTAATCCATAAGTTTCTTTGGTTTTGCTATTTAATTTTAATTAGCATTCTCAAATTTGATAGATCTTTGCTTACTAACCTGTGTGTGTTTGGCTTTTAATAGGTTTCTAGATTACTTGCTGTTGTGTTTTTATTTGCTGCCTCGGGTGATCTTTGTTCTTTATCGTCTTCTTGCAAAGTGCTTTCTGAAAATCATTGGGCTTCATTTTTTCACCAAGCTTCACTTGGTTCTCATCTCAATTATCAATTCTTTACAAATCACAGCCAGATAAATAAAGGTCAACATCTTGCGAACGCTGAGGTGTGTCCTTATAATCACCTTAATCCCTTTTATGCATGCTTTAGTAAGAAACTACTTAGATAACACTACTTGGATTTGACATCAGGATTCGTGTTGTACTGGATCAACTTGCGTGGAAGAAGAGATGAGGAACTTACTAAGGTCTTTACTGTAACTTTAACAAATGGAAGAACATGAGTCATGAGATTATTTTCGAACAAATTTATTTGTTGATACTTTTTATGCAGGCTTGCACCCAAGTCTACTGAAGATCTTGAAGAATTTGTAGAGAATTTTTTCGTGGGCTTCCCTTGCACTACTGCAATTTGTATTAGCTTACTGGGGGTCCTTATGCTTATTTTTTACAAGAGCTGCTAATAATCCATTGTACGTCCGTGCATGGATGCTAGTATCACGTTTGGACTCTGAAAGTCATCCTATTGTTCTCCTTCTGCCCATGGATTCGATATCCGAAGGTATTTTCTTAACATATACTTCATGTTTGAAATTTTCTGTATTACGCAGATATACATAAATCTTGCTTCTATAAAATTGCTAAATAACTGTTATGTTTTTTAGAAGCTTCAGTTGCTCCTGGTGAGTATGGTTTTCATAATTCAAAGAGCAAAAATTTGGGAAAGCATTGGCAATGTCCTTGGGGTTCCACTATCATCGATCACGTGGCTCCAGAATTCAAACTGATTTTGGAGGAAAATTACCTCTCGTCTTCAATGTTTCCTTTGGAAAATACAAAGGAGAGTACGAAATTATGGTGGACATCAAGAAAGAAACTTGATCATCGCCTAGGAAAATTCCTAAGGTAGGGTTTCGAACTCTCAAGTTTATGCCTCTGTTTTTTTATTTACGAGCCTATTGGTTTGATTGAACTAAACATGTTTTGTTATGCCAAATATTAGTGCTTAAGCTGTTCCAAAGGCAAAGGCTTAATTGTGATAATTGTTGAGAATTAGATGCCCTAATTTATATGACCAAGAGTAATAAAAATCATAGAAGAAAATAAGCACACAAAACGCACAAGATCTGCTGCAATAATTCACCATGGTGAAGAGAAGCTTACAAGAGAAAATCACTCCCCTTTCAAACTCTCGGTGTTTTTTCTCTAACCTCTCTAATAATAACCCTAAAGATGGCTCACCCTATTTATAAAGAAAACTAGGACAACTGGAATTACAAGTATAAAATCCCAAACTACCCTTGATTGAAACACCACCTTAATGGCTAGGTTTTGGGGGCTTACGTATTGTCTTTGCAACAGAGCAATAATTAGGTTCCACCACTCAACAATAATATGTACCTTAAGTTTCCTCATATGGCTGTCTGACAGTTGAGAATCTAAAAGAAAGATTAGCACTCTGCATAATGGTTCTTGGCTTGGAGTTTTATATCTTGAGAACTAATTTCATTATTGGTATTCATAGTATTATTTCTTGCATCAGGAGCTTAGAAGATTCATGGTTGGGACCGTGGAAATACATACTTCTTGGAGAACGTTCTAATTGCAAGAGCCTGGACTTGGTATCCAAGAAGTTGGCACGGTCTTTGAAATCGAAATGCAAAATGGATTTAAATGAGAGTCTTCTTAAAGTTATTCTTGGGGCTCCAAATGATGCCTTTGAAGAAGAGGAATTTATTTTGCAGCTATGTTTAAGGAAGGGTTGCTACATTGGTAGGATTCAAAGTTGTGAGAAAGATGAGAAACAGACTGGTTTGGCCTTGCAACTAATACGCGAAGCAGTAAATGAGCTTGAAGGCGAAGGCTGTATGGAACGAGAACCAATAGTGTTAGTACTGGACTTTGACGTGCAGGTGAGGCCTTGTTTTTTAAAATTTTCATCATGAGTTTGTGATAGATCCCCCTTGAGTGGTTATATATATATATATATATATATGTATAAATTAATTACCTTTTCTCTTTGTAGTTTAAGATATTGCTTGATTGATCTGTATGGTAGAAGCAACTAGACCAGTTTTGGATACATCGTTACAACCTTAATATGCATGTGACAGTTGCTTTACTGTATTAAGCTGGAATTCTTTTCGGTACACTGCATGTTACAGGGCATGGTACACTGAAATAGACCAGCCCAAACTTCCGACTTGACATAGCTTTTATTCCAAATTATTCTCACTGATATTTAAGATCTTATTGCCTGTGGTTCTTGTATCCATGCAAAAATTTAGTCATCACTAACCAAGAAATATTTTTCTGTAGCAAAGTACTTGTTAAAAATTCTCAAAATTTTCAGTATGTCATCTGAAGTTTTGGAAACACTTAACCATACAACGTCAGTTTTATGGGTTTATTGTCCAAACTGATCAACTAATGGCCATGCAGATGCTTCCATGGGAAAATATACCAATACTTAGAAACCAGGAGGTTTATCGAATGCCTTCTGTCTGGACCATCTCTGCAATTCTTGATAGAAGCTACCACAATCAAGAGCAAACTAGAACCTTCCCTTTTATAGATCCCTTAGATGCATTTTATTTGTTGAATCCCGGTGGTGATCTCGGCAGCACACAAATTGAGTTTGAGAACTGGTTTAGAGATCAAAATTTCGAGGTAATTTTCCACAACCCTTCTTTAGAAAAAATTATGAAATATGCAAATGTAATGGTGTTACACTTATGTAGTTTTCATCGCTGTCTGTTTCCGGCTCTCTCTGGACATGTATGTTTAGTTTTTACTCTTTTTCATGGTGATTGTGAGTAGAGGCAGACATTTAAGTCAAATTAGATGCGCAAGTGATTCATTTGTTTGTCAATTTATTGTATAGGGGAAGGCTGGACATGCACCCACAGCTGAAGAACTGGCTGCAGCATTGAAAAGTCATGATCTCTTTTTGTATTTCGGACATGGAAGTGGTACGAATCAACATATCAATTATTGTTTTATTCTGTCAATACACTACCTCAACTCATTGATTACCCGAGAATTTGTTATGGTACAGGGACTCAATATATATCCAGGCATGAAATTCAAAAACTGGAAAACTGCGCTGCAACTCTCCTTATGGGTTGCAGTAGTGGTTCTTTAACACTGAATGGCTGTTATGCACCAAATGGTGCTCCATTATCCTATCTTTTAGCTGGTTCCCCTGTGATTGTTGCCAATCTGTGGGAAGTTACGGACAAGGATATTGATCGATTTGGGAAGGCCGTACTCGACGCTTGGTTTAAAGAGAGGCTCAATTCCTCTACAGATTGTGCCAAATGCAGTTTAGTAGCAGAACTTGAAGCCTTGAGCTTAAGGGGCCGCAAAGGTAATGCCAAGAAGAAATTGCCAAGGAAGAAATTGCCTGAAGCTTGTGAAAAGGACTCGGTCGCAAACCATTGTGATCATAGGCCAATGGTTGGATCATTCATGGGTCAAGCTCGTGAAGCATGTATACTACCCTACTTAATTGGAGCATCGCCGGTTTGTTATGGCGTTCCAACAGGTATAAGGAATAAAAAGGATTCATAGCCACACGCAGGAATGAAATTTTCCCTTGTCTGGCTTTGGAACAGTTTTCATATTTCTAGGCTCTCACCTTAGTTCCCCATAATCGAATCTCAAACCGATAAGTGCCTGCAAAAATCACGCAGCACCTGCTTCACTAACATATAGAACAACACAAATACCAGCTGACACCACACCAGAGTTTGTATTTTAGATATTGATACATTTGCAAAACCTAAACTGTTCACAGCCCATACCTATATTTTCGGCTCCCTCGAAAGCCTCTGTCCAATATGTTACATTGTATCTCATGCAGTGGGGCCCCTTCTTTCATACTTGTCCCAAAATGTTGTGTTGTAAATGACAGAATATACAGTTACAAAATGTTCAGTTTCCTCGACACCGTTTGTTTAATTGTCAAAAAGTGGATCTCCTGTAGTGAAATGCAATGTGGCTTCAGCAATATTTACCTTCATCTGTGTCAAGTATTTTTTTTGCTTATAACATTAGAATTTACGTCTTTACTAATGGAGAAATATAGTCATTTATGGGCAAGCCATTATTGTTCCTTTCTAATTAATAAAAAGAAAATTTTGATAGATAAATTTAAATAAAAGAAAACCCAATGCACTAATGCAGTCAATTTGATAGGACCTCTTTGTTGTGGTAACTTTGGCAACTTGTTTTTTTTTTTTTTAATTACTACAAAAGGAATCCTTTGCCTTTAATAACATTGAAAGAGTATCTTTAGACTTAACCATAAATTGTATAGATTTTAACTTCTTAAAATTCTTTAAAATATATTTATAAAAACAATTCTTTTGAAAAACCTTAGATCACATCACTTTCGCACCCTGTTGCCAAACTGATGTACCATGGCAAGAACCACCCATTTCTGTTCACCTCAGCCTACTTGCACTCAGCTCCCTTGCCCCTGAGCTTGTCGCCCCAGCCCCCTGGCCTCCAGAGCCATCACACCTATCTTGTTGTGCCCAAAGAGTTTTTATATTTGCACCCATCACATTTTTACATTTATGTACTGCCAATAATGACTTCAAAATGTATCCTCTTATAGATATTATTTCATAATACCCGGTTTTACCCTCTCACACCCTCACTCTGATTAAACTTTTTATTTGCTTTGTTAAAAAAGGATTAACAAATTCGATTGATAAAACTTTTTCTAAAACAGAAAAGACATCTCCCATCACAGTGTAGTATTAAATCCTTCTTGACAATTCCTCAACCGCATCCAATTGAGGATTAATGGATGGAAGTCAAAGTCAGTTTAACTCAAATAGTAATATAACGTTAAAACATTATTTTCAAATCTCTAATGAGTGATGGTGATGAGAGAGAGAGAGAGAGAGAGAGAGAGAGAGAGAGAGAGAGAGTATGGTGACTTATGATTGTTCATAATTTTCTTTTTGAAAGGAGATTCTCTAAAATTGAAAGTGTGCAACATTTCTTTGGACGTGTTCTAGTTGCAAGTACATTTTCTTTTCTTGGCTACTCAATAGATTATGTATTACTGAGCCTCCCAAAAAGCCTGAACACTTGGGTCTCAAATCTCAGACGAGTTTATTATGATCGACCGAATGGAAAAAAAAAAAAAAAGGACAATCTGTTGATGAATCCTTCAAATTTTCTTCTTAGCTACAAGGATTGGAGTCTAATCAATTACAACAAAGTTCAATAAACATTTTTTCAAATTACTTCATAGAGAAAAGTTGAGATGAAATTATGACTACTTAAAGATGTGGGGGAGGTATATTTTTCTAGTTCTTTTTGAAATAAGATTTTTGTGTGCTTGCAAGCATAGCCTCTTTAACGAATACGACACAATTAATTTAAACACATGCACGGCATGATTAATTTAAACACTAACACAACACAAAAAATAAGATTTTAGTTCATTTTTCGGTTAAAGCATATAACTATTAACGAACATGTTGGTTGCGGGTCAACCAACTTATACTATTTAACACGAGTGATAGCCAACCCGCTTAACCTCTTTAACACAATTGATAGTATCACAGATATGTTGCATTTAGATTTTTTATGTTTGTCAGTTATTATGAAAATTTTGAAAATTTTTTGGTCTTTTAAGTACACAACTTCTGCTGGTTTCGCTATAATTAGTAGTCAACTAATGGTTTTTTAGCTTTCAAGAAAAATTTTCAATATTGTACCCTTCATGTTAATTGAATCGTTAATAGGTCATAGTCGTGTTTTTTTCGTGTCAACCTACAACAACTCATGTAATAAAGGTATTGTCATGTTATGTCATGTTACTCATGAAATACATATCTCGTGTTTGAGTTCCTGATATTTATTAATTGTGTCATGTTCGTGTTTAAATTAATCATGTTGAGTCATAACATGTCAACCCAAACCCGACACATGAACATGAGTTGCCAATCCCTATCCACACCAATGTGGTTGAGCCTTTTCTCTTTTTCCTCTCGTTTGCTTTCATTCACCAGTGCGCTTTGGAGGACCTCCTTCATCTTTAAAAGTTGGGAGGAAATGGTGGGCTTCGAAGACGAAGTTGTAGACGGAGAAATTAGGCAGCATTGCTTCCTAGTAAAGATTCAACCCGTCAGCCTTGTAATACTAATGGGGAGACTTTCAAAGACACCGTAAGGAGATTGTGGAGAAGAATAAAAACGAGATGTGTACCTATTCTCCTTCCATGACAGGAAAACGCTAGTCTGAAATTTGTATGACAACTCTAAATGCCAGGTTAACAACTGATGAGATATATTTATCCAAAAAATTAATAATAAATAAATAAAAATAAAACAACTACAACTGACGAGATACTAAAGTCATTCCCCTTTTTATCTTGAAATGCAAAATGCTAGTCGCATAACCTTGAATCAAACTTTAAAGGGAATGAAGTTAACCAGGGGAAAAACGAAGGCAAAAAAAAAATCACTAAATCATCAGTATGCTCTGAATTTGGGCTAACTACCCAGTGAACCTCCATGTTCACCGATAAAAAAAGTAATAAAGATACAAATACAATTACACAAGTAATTTCATACACAGAAACTGTTCATAATTTAACAGGAGGATTGAGGGTAAACGGCAAAAAGTACAGCTTAAAAAGAGAGAAGAATTCATACACAACAGTGGGGGAAAGAACAGCCATATCCCCAGTTTTTCTTATCCCCGGCAATTCAGATAAAAGTAATCCCTCCATATGTCGATAAATTAAATCCTTCTAGATTATTGTCGTCGTTTTCTAATGTTTCCTAAAATTTTTATGTACCTAAGAAACTTCCCATATCCCCCGCTCCTCCTACAATAATACCTTATCTGGTACCACCATTTAACTCTCTTTGCCTCCTCCTCCTACCAGAGCGTCCCAATAACACCCTATCATGTCGACGAAGGCGGCTGGCCAATGACATATCACCTCCACCATTGCCATCGTCATCGTCATCATCATGACTCTCATTATCATCATCTTGATCAGAGGACTCTGCACCACCAACGGGAGTTGTATGTCGGATGCCAACAGCACTACCACCATTCATTGTCTGGCGGAAGGGCATTGCCAATTGAGGCAGCCGTCTATTGAGTTCATCTCCTCCTGATGGTCCAAAAGCATGCAGTAGGAGAAAGACATTCACTAAATTACTATCAAAACCCATCTCAAACCCACCATTTCTTTCTGCAGCACCCGCATCCATACCACCCTCCTCATCTGAAACAAATCCATAATAGTTATTTCCTTCTATTACATAGTCTCCAAAAAACATTGCCCCCGGCATGGTTGATTGTATAGTGCTCATCACATCATTCCTCTCACGCTCCCGCTCAAGCCTTCTCCATTTCTGCTCGAGAGCAGGATCCACTTCACGTGGTCGTGCAGACGGGTGCTCTGTTTTCACGTGCTTCTTGAGCTCCTTGTAGTTTCCAATGAACGAGCAATCATCATGCATGCAGCTCCTCTTTTTGGCATTCATATATTCTCGGGCAGGTTCAACCACAGTCCATCCCTTCACTTGGCCCCTACACAGGGGGCAAGCAAGCTCGGTGACTTCGGTGTTCTCAACAGCCATACCAGAATCTTGTATTACAATGGGGTTATCAGCTGGGCCATGCAAGTTGGTTGAAACTACTTTAGTGTAAGCTTTCTTGTATTGGTCAAGACAGTTGGAATGACGAAAGCTAGTCCCGCACATGTAAGGTCTGCATCCCTTGTCATGAGAAGAACACAGGAGAAGCACAGCATTGTGAGGGTACTCCATGCAAACAGAACATGTTACGTCTTCCCAGTCTTTATTGTCCAACGTTTTGGAGCATTTCTTTGGGCGCAAATCCTCCATAACATCCTGATCAAAGCGCAATGGGTATGGAGCTGACCTGTAGTGTCGTGAAGTGATCCTTTGACGTCCCCTGCTACCTTTTGCCATTTCCAAGTTAATCCTGAAATTCATATTGCAGAGTTCAATAGGAACAGAATAGTTAGTTGCAGGGACAAAGATGGACCTGTCAGATAATATGCAAGTCGACATACAAGAAAAAGTGCAGGAGTTTCACTGATATTCGTTGCACATAGCAAAACGATCAGAAATGATTGAATCAACTGACAAGTACAATCTCAAGTGGAAAATAAAAGCAAGAAGAATGCCTCAGCAGTATATACCAGGCAGAAAAAGACCACCCAGATATTACTTTAGAGATACTCCGGAAAAACGTAGACCCAATTAATACATACTTTAGTCCTTCTGGACAGAAATCTATTATGTTTTTCTCAAACTTTATCAATTTCTAAAGCTTCAAAACAAAGGTTGTACTTTTCCCGAAAATTACCAAAGTACTAAATACTTTAGATATGCAAGAAAACAATAAAAATTTACTTGGTCACACTCAAGTCCAAAGCCACTGCTTGAAAATTTAAAAACAAAAAATAAAAATAAAAATAAAAATAAAGGGAGAAAAACAAAAGGTATTTAATCATGTGAAGATGAAGATATACATCTCCAATGACAAATAGAACTCTTAGATACCCTTTACTAAGGAAATGCAGCAAAAATTCAGACTAAAAATAAGAAATTCAAATGGAGCAGCAATTCCAAATTCATAGTGATATGCATAAGCACAACTACAATTTCCTTATGAATTGCCGCTGTTTTATATTAATATGTGACCGCAGAATTGGAATACAAATTTATTTACCAAGAGAAACTAATCTTTTGCAAACAGGACTAAAAACTTAAAACCAATAGAAAGAACTGTGTCCTCCTCCAAGCTTACCTGACCACATCCAGTGAACATATGTCTTCATATAGCTGAAGAGATATGGCAACAACAATTTAGGCCCATTGAGACCATCCAGAACGGATGCTGTTCCCATCACCACAAAAAACAGAGGCAACCTTGGCCAACAATATAGAAAATCATTGAATACGGTTGGTAGCCTAGTGACTTAAATAATAGGCCAACAGCTAAACTCTGCAAGTAGAGTACCCCAAGAAATAGCAAAAGCTCAAAAGAATATCCCTATGATTATTACCTGAGCAAAGGCCAAAGAAAATTTGGAATCCCTAAGTGTCCCAAAAATTTAAAACAATAATCAAAGTTGTCTAAGACTCGGAAAGTGCAACATCTATGATATTCACATGAAAAGTTTTGATTTTTGAACAGCAAAGTGACAGAACAAGATAGAATAATCCAAATGAACTATTTGTATAGATAAATAAATTTAGACTGGGAAAGATTATGTAAATCTCAGAAGATTCAAAGGACACCAAGGTGATGACACTACATCCTCATAAATGTTCTAAAGATGGCTACTTTCACATAAAACTGGAAATTGTACATCACCAATGGTCTGATCTAAGTTTGAACTTTTGAGTTAACTGAAAACTAAGCTTCAAAACATCAGCAAATTCACGGATCTTATCAACTTCAATTGCCCAAAATCTTAATAGAGAATCCTTCCCCAATCTTCCAAGCAAAACACTTGATGAACTCAGGTAAGAGTTCACAAATCTAGGTTTTGCATAATACTACAGAATTATAGAGACAAAAATACACTTTATTTTTTCTTTTTTTCTTTTTCATTTTAAAGTCTGATACTTTAGTGGAAAAAGAATTGGCTTCTCAATTAGCGTTTATGTTACGAAAGTGGCAATTTTTAGAGTATGTTTTCTTTGGTCACATACTATGACATCCAATCATATTTCTAGATTGGGGAATCTCACTCAATGTACTCTTTAAAGAATATATATATGTATTTGATTTAACTTACGTTATACATCCAAAACTCATTTACTTTGGTTTTTGTTATAGAAAAACACCGTCAATCCACAATCATGCTCCATTTCTATCCTATTCTAGCATTTAACTGAACCCAAAATTCAACACAGGATTTGTTACAAGCATACTTTTCCTTTTCCTGAAATCTGGAAAAGAGTTTACAGAATTCAAATCAGATTTAAA
>CM046384.1:20280488-20327983 GCA_025413485.1 Ficus microcarpa | reverse complement strand
ATTGAATAAACTATGATCAATAGTTCGTTGTTCGTTCGACAAGCAGTCAAGGACTAACGGTGTTATGGGAAGACAAAGTTTAATCCCAACAGTTTTCAATATTATAGTTTCTTTTTAATAATGTGCTTCGTTTTTGTTAAAAAAAAATTATTTTCTATGACATTCAAAACTTTTCTTATTTAATAAAATATTTTTATTGCTGGACACGATTAAGGCACGAGGATAGCACGGCACGGCACGTTTATAAATGGGCCTTGGACAAGGCTTGACGCTATAAATTTTTTATGAGCATGGCATGGCACAGTACATTATTAAATGGGCCAATACGAACACAACATGAAATACTAATTGGTTCAAAATAAATGGGCCGGACCAACCTGTTTGATATCTCTAGTCAAAAATGTGTCGTCGATAATCTTGACAGTCTTTAATTACTCAAAAGTGATTCATATCTATAATTTTTTATTTTTTACTTTTAGAAAACAAGCATTCGTAGTGGTGCAAAGAAAATTTCGTGTTAGATTGTAAGATTATAATATATATATATATATTTATATATATGTCTGTGTGTGTGTGTTTTTTTATTGAATAAGACTATAATATTGTAGACTATAATAAGACACCATGTGCGCACCATGATTGTAACAGCGACATTTTTTTTTTTTTTAATAACAGCGACATTTTATTATTATTATTATTATTATTACTCTGTGGTTGTTTGGAAATTGGAAAGAGGGAAATAAAAAAATGGAAACAATCTTCATGTTGGATACCAATTTTTATTATTGGATTAGTTAGAGTACGTGTAGACACGTGTAAAATAACATATTGTCTAAATTATAATTGAGAGAGTTGTGAGAAAAAATGTTTAAAGGTAGATGCATTTGAAAAAAATTGTGTTGGTAAGGACAAAGAAACCCACAAAAAAAAAAAAAAAAAGTAAAGAAAAGAAAAAGAAAAAAAAAAGTAAAAAGTAAATGCTGACCAAAACAGTACTTAGAAATGTGGTTGTCACTTTTGATAATATACAAAGTTTTGAGTTTGGTTCTCCTATCACCAAATTAAAAGGTAATAACAATTACACTTAAAGGAAACCTCACCGAACTCTACTTAAAGGTTCAAAGTTCGAATTCTCTTATCCTAAGTTCAAAGAAAAATTAAAAAATAAAAAAGAGAAAATTGAGGATTTATTTGAGAAAATTATTTTAATAAGCACAAATTAAAAGAAAGAATGGTAAGATCAAAATAAATGAGAAAATGTTTAAACAATAAAAAAAATTAAATTATTTTATAGAAAAATTAACTATGGTACATATGAATAAGAAACAAATGTTTAAATATAGAAGAATTAAAAAGAAAAAGAAAAAAGCTATAAGATAGTTAAAATAAGAAAGTTGAAAGAAATAGAGAAACCAAAAAATAAAAATGAAAATTTACTCAAAAAAATAATAAATAAAAATAAGAAAAATGAGGATATAGGTTAAAAAAAAAAAGTTATCTTAATGGGGACAAATTGAAAGGAAAAATGATAACACTAAAATAAATGGAAAACGTGTTTAAATAGTAACTAAGTGAAATTATTATATAGAAACTTAATTGAGGCACATATAAGAAACAAACAAAAATGTTTAAATGGAGATACGTTTGAGAAAAAGTTTCAATAATGAAATTTAAAAAAAAAAAAAAAGGAGTTATGAAAATCACATTCTTAAAAATAATATTTTAAGAGATAAAAGGAAATTTATTAAATGAAGATATATTTTAAAAGTTATTACACAATACAAATAAGAAAGAAAAAAAATGTATTTGGTGCTATATATTAAAGTTTTGGATTTTGAAGAAAAAGAGGAAAAAAAAATGTAATAAGAAGTTATAAAAGGGGAAAAATCATGAGGCAAAAGTAGCTGGGGGTTGGTGATAGCATGGTAGATCCTTGATAGCCAACTGAGAAAAATTAGTATAAAGAACATGTTTTCTTATCATATCTAAGAAAAATGGTTCCTACCTTTTAGATTAAAAACCTGAAAATGATAAGGTTATCTATAAGGGGAGGGTGGTGTCAAATCATAAAAAAGAAAAAAAAAACTCAAAAAAAAAAAAAGGAAGGGGGAATCGGTGGTTGAGGGTCAAATAAAAAAAAGCAAAAAAAAAAAAAAAAAAAAAAAGCTTAAGCGGATGGTCAAATCAAAGGCAAAAAAAATTTAAAAAAAAAATAGAAAAAGCATTAAGCAAAGAGGCAAGGCAAAGAAGAAATATGAAGGGAAAAAAAGAAAAAAAAAAGGGAAAGAAAGACTGCCACGTGTAAGAAGGAGAGGAAAAGCACTCTGAGACTTTTATATATGTTAAGATAAGATAATAGATAACGTATCCAATGAGAACAATTTTTGAGACAACTAAATCGTGGTTTGCATAGATGATTGATTGATTAATATACAAGTGGAAGAAGAAGTTATCAAAATGACGTTGTATATGAAGTAAGAATATTGACAAAAGAACACAAAAATAAAGATAAAGTGCTCCCCTGGTCCCTGAACTTTTAAGGAATGTGTCGATTGATCCGTGAGCTTTTAAGGAAGGTGCCGATTGATCCCTAAACTTTGTTTTTTTTTTAAACAGGTCCCCCAAACTCTTAAAAAAAGTGCAAAAAGGGTTAGTCACCATAAAAAGAAAGACGGTTTTTACCCATCTAAGTCGCACATGCCTTCACTTTAAGGGCATTTTGGTAAAAGAACCTGATTTATTTTTTAAAAACATAATTAAAATTAAAAAAGAAATCCCGAGTTTGGTATTCATGTTTAATTCCAACTAAATTATACTTTTTCATATTAATTTTTGTCTTTTTCTGAAAAGTCAAAAAAATTTATAACTAATTTTTAAAAAATCAACCAATTCAAACTTAAAAATTTCATCTCATCTTAAATGCAACCCAAACACCAAATGAATCATTAAAAAACCAAAAAAACAAAAAAACAAAAAACAAAAAAAACAAAAGGCCAAAAAATTGATTTTTAAAAAAAGGCAAAAAAGGGTTTCTATTTTCTGTTGTGCTCGTCGGAGAGCCATAGAGGTTTGTGAGGCCCGCAACCTTGGAGGGAGATAGGTGCACAATAGGGGGTGGGGGGTGACTAGATCGGCACCAGACCATTGAGCCCATGCTTTTCCAAGCCACTACAAAGTGGATCTATCATTAGGGCTCGCGTGTGATGGCTCACTGCGGCGCAGTAGTTTCTCTACGGCTTAGGCTTGTTTGGTGGTGCGACGGTTGGAGATTAGTCTCACGACAAAGGAGGGAGGCCGTGACGCTTAAATTCATGTGCGATTGAAAATCGGTTCATGGCAATGTACAACCTCTACTTTTGCGACGTCGTCCGAGGGGGGACGGCGAGCAGAGGTTTTTATGGGTCTAGGTTTGTGATGGGGGACATTGGCTTGCGATGGAGGAGGGAGGTGGTGATGCTTTTTGTTGATGGGATTGCACAATGGCAGTGGGTGAGTTGGGTGGTGATGTTTGATTTTCATTTTTATTTATTTATTTTTAGGTTATTTTTTGAATGATTTTGTTAAGGGTAATTTAGTAAATTCCATTAAAATTTAAGACCAATTATAGGTTTCCATTAAGTTTTTAATGACAGTTAACAAAAATAATTAACTCACACCTTTTTTAACAGTTTGGGGACCTGTTACTCAAAAAATAAAATAAAAAGTTTAGGGATCAATCGGTGCCTTCTCTGAAAGTTCAAGGACCTTTATAGCAAATTACTCTTTAATTAATGACAATGACAATGTCGTCTGAATTAATTTGTAACATTTATTTCCTCTAACTTTGAATCATTAGATAATTTTTTGCAATTTGTTAGTTTTGTTAACAGAAATTGACAACATATTTTCATGTTAGCCCCTGAATTTTGATTTTGTCACAAAAGATCCCCTTAACTTTAATTTATAATATTCATTTCCCCAATTTTGAAATGACAACAAATTTTTCCATTCTATCGATTTTGTTCATGGAATTGCCACGTGTCACAAAAAAATAGAAAGAAACTTTCATAAAATCACAATTTAAGTATACTAAATATGACTAATTATTTCTTTTAATGCTTTAATTTTTGCTACTAATTTTTGTTAGGGGTATATTACAATTTGTATTCTATAAAATTATCCATTTTAATTTTGACTTCTTTTATGATACGCGATAATTTCATTAACAAAATGAACATAAGAGAAAAGTTTGCTAGCATTTCAAAATTCGAGGAGAACGGATGTTACAAATTAAATTTACAAGGCATTTGTTGACAAGACGCAAAATTTAGGGGCAAATGTGTAGTTTACTTTCAATATCCGTTAACAAAAATAATAAAAGGGTAAAATTTGCTAATAATTAAATATTAAAAGAACAAATAAATATTAAGAGAACATATGTTATCTGTATAGTTTATATTTAGTATAAAAATCTATACTTATTCTCAATCAACACTTTATTTTTGCATTAAAAAACCAAAATATCTTGTAATTAAAAAACCAATAACTGAAGAAGTTCTAACTTCAATTAAGAGCTAGATAAAAAGACTGAGACAGGACCCGAAAGGGTGCGTGGCGGCGGGATGGGAAAAGGCTGGGGGGTTATTAGGTAGGGTTGAGAAATCTGAATTTTTTGTTGTGCAAAATTAAAAATTTTGACGTATTATAATTTTCTAAAGGGTATTTTAGGTCAAACAATCTAAGGTATTGATCGAGATCAAAACTAACATATTAAGTATAATGATATAAAATGCATTACTTTGAATGCAACATATAATTTATGAATAAAAGTAAAATATAGTGTATAAAAAAAGTAAAGAATCCTAACTGTAGTTTTCTATATTAGGGTGTTTTGGATATTTTAGATCACAATTGTGTATTGACCTATAGATTTATATATTAAACAAAACAAAAATAAGGTAACATTTACCCAAAAAGAAAAAAGAAAAAAAAAAAAAAAAAAGAAGGCAACATTGAACCTTAACAATGATTGTAATCATCACCTATGTTAATTCATGTTGAACAACACAAAAAATATAAAAATACATCGTCAACACAAGATTTTGCCAAGCAAATTAAACAGAACACAAAAATATGGGAAAAAACACCCCATCTAAAAAAAAATGATGTAAACCATAGAAAGCATAAACATCAAATGAAAAAAAAAAAAAAAAGCAGCACAATTAATCATCAACAATATATGATCATTATCATAATGGTCAAGTCAATTTTATTCGTAATCAATACACTAAACAGGTTGATAAAGGGCTTGACAAGCTCGTTTTGGGTATCAATTTTGAGGCCTAATTTTGTTTGTAACAAATTGTTTAAAACTTGATATCTAATTAGATATTACTTTAAATGAAAAATAATTATTTCGTATTTTTAAAAAATTCAGACACCTTTTAACAAATAAAAAAAATTTATTTTTGTATATACCATAAATGGAAAGCACGTGTCTGCACTATGCTTAAGAAATCAACTTTTGTATTTTGTCGTTTTTCTACCCGTCCACTTCACCTAATAAAGAGCTGGTGATATCGTAGTTTCTCTCTTCACCAGCACAGGAAAACATGATTTTTTGCTCTTGCTACCTGATTTAAAGAAAAAAAAAAAAAAAAAAAAAGGAATAACAAAATCTGCAATAACTTTAAGGCCCCTCTGCGGAGACTTTAAGATGAGAGTTTGGAGATTGGTTTAAAATGCGTGTTTGATTAAATGATAAGTTAAAAATGAACTTGAAATCAAACGTATTGGGTGTTTAGTAAATGAGTTTAGTTTAAGATTTTTAAATTTTAATAATAATTTTTGTTGATTTTTTATAAAAGATAAAAAAAAATTTTAAAAAAATAAAAAATAAAATAAAAAAATACAATATAATTTAAAATAAGTTGTATTATCAAACATATTCGTCAATCTAGGGCCACAATTAATTCCCCCAACCAAATCATGTGGCAGCTTTATGGAAGTCGCTTTGTCAACTTGTGCATCCTTATCCTGCATTGACGCCTATTGAAGGAGATTTTATTTTATTTTATTTTTTGGCTAAAGCACTTTCGAAGGAGATTAGACATGAAAAGTGCAAAAATAAAATTCCTCTGGTTCTGCCAGCTGAACAAACTTATCCTTTGGAGTTGATTTTAGCGTTCTGTTTGTATACAAGTCACGGACGAAAACACTCAATTATTGACCCATGAAACAATGCTATATGTGTGCAAGAGGACAGCTAGCAATCAAAAGGACATGTCGTGAAGTGTTTTTGTCGTGTTGGTAAGGATTTGAAAAATATTTGAAAAAGAATTTTATGATTTTCAACAAAAGTGTTTTAAAATATGATTTTAAAATAATATTTATTTTGTATAAAATTAAAAAACATAAACGGAGATAAAATTATTTTCTCATTTTGTTGTTTATTTTTTAGGAACCTAAATACTTAATAAATATTTTAAGAAACATATTTAAATACAATTTTTATTTTATATTATTTTAAATTGTTTCTTGAAATGACTCTACTTATCATTTGAGGCGAGAGAACGAAAACGATTTCTAAATCATGTTTGATTTACAAATGCCATGAAAACGAAAACCAAAACGAAAAAAAAAAAATAGTGATAGTTGTTTTTGTTAAGTAAAAAGTAAATGGTTAAAAGTTGTTTGTTTTTATTTTTTTCTCATCCTCGTTAATCTTCTAGGGCTTTATAGTCTAATACATATTTTCATAAACATACACAAATACAGTCTCACATTTTTCTTATAGAAATAATTACATTAAAAAATCTATTTTTAGGACCTAATTTTAAAATATATTAATTTATTGATAATATTATATAAATGTCTATTTTTATAAAAAATAATCATTTATAATACTTATTTTGTCCTTTTATTATATTTAACATCATTCTCCCTCATCATGATTTATATTTCTTTTCTTATTTGTTTATCATTGTTGTATCTTTATCTTAATGACTAGTTCTTTAATTATAGTGATTACTTATTAGTAAGATTTAAGTTTTCTATAAACCTATTTCTTAATTATGAATTAGTTTTCTTGAAAACCTTTTTTTTAGTATGATTTAGTTTTTTTACAATAATTGTAACGTTATCATGATAATTTATTTTATTTATTATTATTGGAATTATTATAATTGTTAGTTTCTAAAGTTTAAATGCCATACAAAATCACTTCTTTCTTTATGATAATTACCATATCATTATGATACTTTTCTAAATGTAGTATGTTTTGCTTTCTCTTTCTCATTACACTATCAATATGATGTTTTTTTTTTGTAATGATAATTACTATGTCATTATCATGATCTTTTCTTTTATGTTTTAAAGTGTTTAACATTTTTGTACAATTATGTTCGTTGTGAATTTTATCTTAATTACAAATTATTCATTATAATGATTGCTTTTCATATACTATACAATTAGTATCTGTTAGGGTCCTTTTTTCTTTATAATAAATAAAGTAAAATGGTTTTTTTTTCCTTTTATCAAATATTTGCTTAGTTTGACATTTTTAAGAGATTTTTTCTTTCCTTTTTTATCAATTCTTTACTTGTTTACATTCAATTTTTGATGAATTCATAAATACCAAATTAGAAATTCATGTAAATAAAAGAAAAAATGGACAAATTTTAAATCATAGTTTTTAATTTGGACATTTGTTTAAATAATCATTTCTTATACTCAAACCAATATCTCTAAAAATGCAATCAAACATAATTTCAGAAACGATCTTACAATCATTCCAAAAAAAATCTTCTCATTTTTGGGCTGAAAACAAAATCATTAAACACAAAAAATATAAAAATACATCACCGACACAAGATTTTTCCAATCAATTTAAACAGAACACAAAAATATGGGGAAAAAAAAAACACACACACACCATCTAGAAAAAATGATGTGAACCATAGAAAGCATAAACATTAACTGAAAAAAAAAAAAAAAAAAAAAAAAAAAAAAAAAAAGCATCACAATTAATCATCAACGATATATGATCATTATCATAATGGTCATATCAGTTTTATTCGTAATCAATGCACTAAACAGGATGGAAAAATGACTTGATAAGCTCGTTTTGGGTATCATTTTGAAGGCCTAATTTTGTACGTAGCAAATTGTATTTATTTGGATAAGTTATATAGTTGTTGAAAACTTGATATCTAGTTTGATATTATTTTAAATGAAAAATAACTACTTGGCACTTTAAAAAAATTCAGAGACCTTTTGGTAAAGAAAAAATTTAGAGAGATCTAATCGTAATTTTGCAAAATAATAATAATAAAGACCAAGCGGATAATTTATTTCTGTATCTACCATAGATAGTAAACACGTGTCTGCATTAGTCTGCTTAAGAAATCAACTTTTGTATTTTGTTGTTTCTCTACCCGTTCACTTCACCTTTTAAAGGGCCGGTGATCTCGTCGTTTCTCTCTTCACCAAGACAGGAAGACATGATTTTTGGCACTCGCTATCCGATTAAAAAAATAATAATAAAGAAAAGAGGAGTAACAAAATCCGCAATAACTGTAAGGCCCCTTTGGGGAGATTTTTGAAGAAAAGGGTTTCAGAGGTTGATTTAAAATATGTGTTTGATTAAAGAATGAATTAGAAATGAACTGGAAATCAATGACCTCTTCAGTTGTTAGATCTAGAGCCACAATTAATTCCCCCAGCCAATTCATGTGGCAGCTTCATGGAAGTAGCTTTGTCATCTAGTGCATCCTTATCCTGCAAAAACACGTATTGAAGGAGAATTTTTTTTTTTTTTTTCTTTTTTTGGGCTGAAGCCCTATTGAAGCAGACTAAACATGAAAATTGGACAATGAGATCCCGAAAGTTCTGCCAGCTTTTGGAGTTGATTTTACTCTTCTGTTTGTACTTCCTGCTTGTTTTTTCCTAAAAGATTTTAATCAATCGATTTTAAAAAGCAAGATAAAAAAAAAAAAAAAAAAAAGGACATGTCACTGACAAAAACACTCAATTATTGACCCGTGACACAATGCTATACGTGTGCACGAGGACAGTGAGTAAAAGGACATGTCGTTAAGCATTAGGTCGTGTTCGGTATTGATTTGAAAATTATTTGAAAAAGAATTTTAATAATTTTTAACAAAAGTATTTTGAAATAATATTTATTTTGCATAAAATTAGAGAACATAAATGGAGATAAAATTATTTTCTCATTTTGATTTTTATTTTCTAAGAACTTGCACATTTAGTAAATACGAGTTTAATACCCGTTCGTTGTACGGAAAATGAAGAAAAAAATAAATTAATTAATTAAATATTATATGATAAAAACAGTTGGTTAAGATAAATATTATAATTATAATCAATATAATTTTTCTCAAGATTTCTCCCAACAATGAAAATGCAAAATCAAAATAATAATAGAACTAATAATAATAAAAATGAAAACAAAAGCAAAAAAGGAAAAAAATATTCTGTAGTTATACTTATTTAAAGAAAAATAAAGCAGAAAAAAAAAAGAAAAAAAATCTTTAAACTCAAAAGAATCTGAAAAAACTAACCCTAACAAAAAAAATTATAATAAAATAAAATATATAACTCATTTTCTTCTTTTTTTACTGTTTTAAAAAAGATAAAAAATTTTTTATTAAGTTATATACATGTAAAAACTAAAAAACATGATTTTTAAAATATAAAACAAAACAAACAAAAAAAATTGCATGCATAATCCTAAAAAAAAATGGGTCTTTAAAAAATAGAACAAAAGAAACAAAAAAGATACACACAAAAAAATCCGAAATAAAGATAAAAAATTTAAAGTAAAAAAATTGTTTAAAAATCAAAAAAAGACAAAGTGAACAAAAACACAATACAACAATAGATCAAAATCTAATATCTAAAATTTCACAGAAAAAAAAAAAAGACAAAATATGTGAGAACAAAACTGTCATTCCACTGTAGATAAGCTAAAATCAGTACATAGGATAAGGGCAAAATTGACAGTTTAATATAAGAAAAGCAGCTACTGTGCATTACTGTAGGAAAAAAGAATCGTACAGCAAAAGTAACAAAAATTAAAAAAAAACAAAAACAAAAATAAAAATCACTATTTATTAAACAATGAAATATTACATTTTTTTACTATAGCAAAGCAGCAAAAATTTAAAAAAAAACTGTAGCAAAGAAATAAAACTAAAAAAAAACTATTTATTAAATAATAAAACAAAACAGTAAAAGTAAAAAAAAAAAACGTAACAAAGCACCAAAAATTATATAAAAAAAAATACAACAATAACAAAAGTAAAAAAAAAATATACAACAACAAAAGTAAAAAAAGGGAAAAAAAAAATCAACAAAAGTTAAAAAAAAAAAAAAGGAAAAAAAACAACAAAAGTAAAAAAAGAAAAAAAAAAGCAAATGTAAAAAAAGAGCAGCAAATGTTAAAAAAAGAAAAAAAAAAGTGAAAAAAAAAAAGCAACAAAAAAAAAAAAAAGAAAAAAGACAGCATACGGAAAGAAAGAAAGAAAGAAAGAAAAGAAAAAGAAAAGGAAAAAAAAACCTGAAACTGTTCACTAAACAGTGAATCACTGTTCATGAACAGTGACGCGCAGGGGCAGCTGGCAGGCTGGCAGGCGCTAAATGAGGGGTAAAATTGGCAGTTCACTGATCATGCCCAAAAAGAAGAAGAAACAGAGGGACAAAAGCGTCATTTCACTGTTTTGCACTGTTTTACTGTACGGTACTGTGCATTACTGTAACTATAACGCGAAAAACAAAAAAACCCGAAAATTACTGTACATTATTGTTCTTTGAACAGTAAAAGACCCTTTCCTTTTAGTATATGTATATAATTTTGATAAACATACTCAAATATAGTTTTTATTTGGTATTGTTTTAAATTGTTTTCAGAAATGACTCCACGTATCATTGGAGGCGAGAAAACGAAAACGACTTCTAAATCATGTTTGATTAACAAATGCCATGAAAACGAAAATAAAAAAAATAGTGATAGTTGTTTTTGTCAAGTAAAAAAGCAAACAGTTAAAAGCTGTTTTTATTTTTATTTATTTTTCATTCTTGTTAATTTTCTAGGGCTTTAAGACATGTTTTCGTAAACATACACAAATACAGTTTCACATTTTTCTTACACTCATACAAATCTCTCTAAAAATACCATCAAACATAATTTTAAAAACGATCTTAAAAGCATTCCAAAAAAATCTTCTCATTTTTGTGCTGAAAAGAAAATCATTCTCCAAACACTTCCAGTGGAGCATTATTTTTTCATTTAATATTCAAACTAATACCTCCAGAAACATAACCAAAAACAACAATAAAAAATATCTCCACGATATTCATAAAACATTCTTATTTTTATTTTACATCTAACACAAAATCATTTGTAAAATACTCCCAAATAGGTTCTAATAAAGGCCATTTTAGAACACCAATTTGAGTTGGATTTTTGAAAATATTTTGGTTGGAAATGAGTTGAGTTTTGGAAATGTGTGTTATGTTAAAAATGAACTATTTTAAGTTAAAAAAGTGTAGAAACTTAAATTTTTTTGGAAAAAAAAATTGTGATATGGATCTTGTTTTATTATTCTCGTCATTGTATACAGTTTAGAAAATTATCATCTCATTTGACAGAAAATAAGAAATTTATGAACTTTTAAAAGTTTAAATTTTTTGAAAATAAAAGAGATATTTGAATACGTAAATAGGGAAAATTGCTTTACTTTAAAAAAAAAAAAAAAAAAAGGACGAGAAATACGTTTCACACTATTTGTTCAATTTGAATTGTGTTGGTCATTTAGATGACGTTTGGCTACCAAAAATATGTATTGCAATTGAATTTGTACCCCATCTAAATGGTGCATTTAGACTGTCATTGGAATGTTGCACCCCATGAGCCGCCTGAGTGAGTGTATTTTGCCTTTCTCTCTCTGATTAAAAACTCTCTCTGCGTCATACATTTTTCTCAATTCAATTTCGATTGAGAAAATTCTTCCTTTTCTATGTTCAGAGCAAAGAGAATAGCAAATTTCCAACTATACACACTATTAAAATCTACATGTATGGTCATTAAAGTTTTTATTAGATTTGTTAAAACTGTTTCCAACACTCTATCCAAAACACGAACCCATATTTTTATTCCCTTTTGTATCCAAACTTCATTTCAGATGGAAATCATGCATGCCATATTAGAGTTTCGGAATCCCCAAATTACTCAAAATGTTAAGATAATTTTATTCAGGGAATAAAATTTAATTAATTATGGCCACACAAATAATTTTTTTAATCTCACAATCATAAATTGTTTTTTTTTTTTTTCGTTTTTTTTATTTCACTTGTCAATATAGAAAGAGATCAATTTTCAGATAGTCTCAAGAAAATAAAAAATTAAAGATCAAAATTCCAAGTCATTATTGGACCATCACGTAGGCAGTTATGTAGCAACTAGGAAAGGGGTGACAAAAAAACACATTTGTGCTTTTAAACAGTAGTATAGATTTTTTGAATCCAGATTTTTTTTTAATTATTCTAATGAAAGATCACTTTTTTTTTTTTTTTCACGTAATATCGTTGTGATTTTCCCTTTTTTTTTTTTTTTTTTTTGCCCCCTCTATGCTTTCTCTATTCTTTCATTTAACTTTGTTACTCTCCTCTTTTTTTTTTTTTTTTTTTTTTCCCTCTTTTCTGTTGATTTCATTCTTTCAACTCTCATTCTTCTCCAAATAATGCTTTACCATTCTACCTCTCTCTCTAATCATGGATGCATGTTAATATAATTCTCTCTCTATTCTTGTCCGTTAGTTTTCAATTTTTTCAAGTTATTTTGTTCTTTACTTGACTTGTTTTTTGAGATGCAAATTACAACTGCTTAATGAGCTGAGAGCAATTGCATTATTGTGTTGTTTAATATTTCTTTATTGAAAAAATATGTTAAAATTCCTTGATTTTCCTATTCATATTGGTTTAATAATTTTGTCGTTATTTGTACTTCACTGAATTTAAAGTCCGGCTTCGTCCCTAATGACCGTAGCTCCGAACCTCTACTAGATGAAAATGCTAGTAGAGTGCCTATCTCTTTAATGGACTGGGTCACTTTCGATTCAACTTAGAGAAAATAATCCAAATAGTCATCCTTTTTTATTTTTTTTTTTCATTTCTTGATTAATATCACACAAATTTCCCCATCTTGACCAATATAACATAAATTTAAGTTTTATTTTTGTGTTATATTGGTCTAGTGCCAAAAATTTTTTTTATCATATTTGTGCAACAAGTATCAAATTTATGTTATTCAAGTGTTTTTTCTTTTAAAATTTTCAAATTTAAGTTTCAAATTTTTTTGCCTTTTGCAACAAATGAAATTTAGGTCGCAACTAATTTATAAAAAAAAAAAAAAAAAAAAAAAAAAAGAAATTTGCGTCGCAACTATTAAAACAGTATATTTTGTCTACATATGTATTCATTCAACAAGAGAAAAGGATGGCATAGTGGGGGGAGTACATCACTTCAAAAAAGGAAAGTCGTAAAATGCTATGAGTAATGTAAAAAGGCCAGAAGGACGGAACGGATAATAAGCAAAGTCAAGAAGTGATTGCATAAAGCATGACGGAGGGCCAATAAATATGTACGACAAGAAAATGGGTGGTGGTGTCTGGCTCATAAAAAAAACTCTATAAATAGGCACATTTGGAGAAGGGGCGGAAGAAAGTTAAGTAAACAAAATACAAAGGGTAAATAGTTAAGTGAGGGACAAAGTAGTAAGAAATAAGGAAGCGGTGTAGAAAGACCTAATGATGAGAGCCACTATATAGGAGGTGGTAGGCGCTTATTTTTAATCCTGCATTTATAAAAAATTGATATTAAATATAAGAAAGAAAAAAAACTTGGGGGAATCAAAGATAGGTTGGGCGGAGGGATAGGAATCACGAAACCATAATATTTTAAGAGAGGATAATCCATCTCAAGTCTGTCTTAGTTGTACTTTTCCGGGCTAATGCCCTCCCTTTGTCATATTGTTTTTGTTATCATTTATTCTATTACAGAAAGCACTTGGCAACAGGTATATCTCCAACTTCTTATATAATTATTCGTCTTATGACAGTTGTAATGCATTTTTATCATTTTATCATCTTATAATAATACGTATTATCTTAATAATTATACGTGATTATAGTATGTAATAATACTAACTACGTAATATGTTCATGTAGATTCCTATTTAGCAAATGGCGGCAAAGAAAACAGGAGATTCTGCACCTGAAAACATTGCTCGACGATCTTTGAACTCAAAACCATCATTTTGGCATTTTGACTATGTTCAGTCAATCAAAAGTGAATATCATAGACGAGGTATATATACATATGAGTAATTAAGTTCAAGGTTACTTTCAGTATAATTGATCATCTATCTTGTTTTGATCTCGGATATTCTGTCCGCAGACAGAGTTTTGATTACTCAATTTCAAAACTTCAAAATCTACATTCCATTTTTCTCTCTTTCATTTAAAAAAAAAAAAAGCACAAATTTTAAATATCCATAACTTTCTTATTTCAAATCGAAAAAGATGATTCTTGTGTCAAAAAACTCAAAATGATGAGATTAGTGATACAAGATCCAATTTGCATTTTGTTTTCCGAACACATTTCAAAATTCTGTATTATTTTCTCTATCACAGTTCATTTTCAATTCACACTTCAACTAAATACATATTTCCAACCAATCTCCAAAAATCCGTCTCCAAAAGTCCCACCCCAGCCCTCCCAAACAAGCCCTTACGGCATGTTTGGCATGTCTTTCAGACACAACTTTAACTTTTTGTGTGAAAAAGTTACTCATGAAAATATTTAAATGATATGTCAAAGTAACTTTGGCTTTGTAGAAGAGCTATTCTTACAAAGTGTGACTTCTTAGAAAAGCTTTTTTGAAGACTTTGAAGTTTGTAATTTCTCACGAATTATTTATACAAAATAGTCATTTTCACTCTCTCCTTTTAAAAATATAATCACTTTTTAATTTATTTAAAGAATTGAATAAAAATTTAATTTCCATTCATTATTTTTCCATGTTTACCCTTACTAGTTTATTTTTTGAATGAAAATCTCCTTGAATTAAGGACCAACGATTTTAGATATTATCAATTTAGTTTAAATATCAGTTTCATATTTTTTGGCTATTTTTGTAGCATGAATACGAATGGGGTAATGTTTTTAATGATTTTTAAATTTCTATTATGGTTTTTTTTTTTAATGAACAAAATCCACCATTTTTTTTCCCTTAAATTAGATTTAAGGGTATTTTTATCAGCACAATATGGTTATTGTTATCTTTTGTTCAGTTTTGCAAACAAACTTGTTTTTAGACTTTTTTTTTTTTTTTTAAATATGGTGCTAATTTGGCTATATATCTATGTAAATAGTCTTAGTTTTTACCCGTTATATATAAGCTCTTTATCAATAGCTCGATAAAAATTTCTAAAAGAAAGCATAAAATAGATCTTAAATAAAATACAAATCCTGCACAAAATCTTACTTTTAGGCTCTGTTTGGATCACGTTTTCATTTTTGAAAAAGGAAAATTTTCTAGTTTTAAATGAAATAGTCTTTTTACTTTGAGATAAGGTCATGATGTTTGGATGTATAAAAAATTTGCTTTTTTAAAAATAAAAAGTTATTTGGAATGAGAGGAAATGATGTTGGAAATAGTACCTTGCAAGAAGATTTTAAAAAAAAATCATTTTCTTTTTTTAAAATGGTACTGTATAAAATAAATTTGAAAATATGATAGTTTTTCTTTTTTAAAATGAGATAATAATGAAAAAAATTAAAAAAAAAAAACTCTTTTGCAAAAAATTTCTAATTTTCAAAATTAGACCTCTCATCCAAACATACGGTTATTTTTTAATTTATGTAGTCCTTTTTCTTTTTTTACTATTTTAGTCCTCTCTTGACATTCGCACGTGGCATTCTCGTATTAAAAGTAAGAGCCGGTTATTTAAATGAGATGAGCCGATATCATCTAAGGCTATTCGTGAAAATACCCTATTTAACAAACAAACGAAAAAAAATGTACTTGCCAAAAAAACAAAAAAGTAAAATGAAATAAGTTCCTAAATTTCGGCCATTGATCCCTAAACTTTGTTTTTTTTTAAACAGGTCCCCAAACTCTTTAAAAAGGTGCAAAAAGGGTTAATCGCCATAAAAAGAAAGATGGTTTTTACCCATATAAGTCGCACATGCCTTCACTTCAAGGGCATGTTGGTAAAAGAACCTGATTTATTTTTTAAAAAACATAATTAAAATTAAAAAAGAAATACCGAGTTTGGTATTCAGGTTTAATTCCAACTAAACTATACTTTTTCATCTTAATTTTTGTCTTTTTCTGAAAAGTCAAAAAAATTTATAACTAATTTTTAAAAAGTCAACCAACTCAAACTTAAAAATTTCATCTCATCTCAAACTCAACCCAAACACTAAATGAATCATAAAAAAACCAAAAAAAAAAAGGCCAAAAAATTGATTTAAAAAAAAAAAAAAAGGCAAAAAAGGGTTTTTATTTTCTAGTGTGCTCGTCGAAGAGCCATAGAGGTTTGTGAGGCCCGCAACCTTGGAGGGAGATAGGTGTGCAATAGGGGGTGGGGGTGACTGGATCAGCACCAAACCATTGAGCCCATGCTTTTTCAAGCCACTACGACGTGGATCTATCATTAGGGCTCGCGTGACGGTGATGGCTCACTGCGGCGCGGTAGTTTCTCTACGACTTAGGCTTGTTTGGTGGTGCGACGGTTGGAGATTGGTCTCACGATAAAGGAGGGAGGCCGTGACTCTTAAATTCATGTGCGATTGAAAATCGGTTCGTGGCGATGTACAACCTCTACTTTTGCGATGGCGTCTGAGGGGGGACGACGGGCAGAGGTTCTTGTGGACCTGGGTTTATGAGGGGGGACATTGGCTCGCAATGGAAAAGGGAGGTGGTGATGCTTTTTTGTTGATGGGATTGCACAGCGGCAGTGGATGAGTTGGGTGGTGATGTTTGATTTTCATTTTTCTTTTTTTGTTTAGGTTATTTTTTGAATGATTATGTTAAGGGTAATTTAGTAAATTCCATTAAAATTTAAGACCAATTATAGGTTTCCGTTAAGTTTTTAACAACACTTAGCAAAAACGATTAACTTACACCTTTTTTAACAGTTTGAGGACCTGTTAATTAAAAAAAAAAAAGAGTTTAGGGACCAATTGGTACCTTCTCTAAAAGTTCAGGGACCTTATAGCAAATTACTCTTTAATTAATGACAATGACAATTCCGTCTGAATTAATTTGTAACATCTATTTCCTCTAACTTAGAATCATTAGATATATATATATATTTTTTTCAGTTTGTTAGTTTTGTTAACAGAAATTTCCCCAAATTTTGAAATGACAACAAATTTTTCCATTCTATCAATTTTGTTAATGGAATGCCACGTGTCACAAAAAAAATTAGAAAGAAACTTTTATAAAAACACAAATTAAGTATACTAAATATGACAAATTAATTCTTTTAATGCTTTAATTTTTGCTAGAAATCTTTATTAGGTGTATATTACAATTTGTGTTCTATAAAATTATACATTTTAATTTTGACTTCTGTTATGATGCGTGATAATTTCATTAACAAAACGAATAGAAGAGTAAAGTTTACTAGCATTTTAAAATTTGAGGAGAACGAATGTTAAAAATTAAATTTAGCAGAACACAAAAATACGGGGGGAAAAAAAAAAAAGATACGTACACAAACCCCCCATCTAGCTGGCCTCAATGTTCTGCCAGCTAAACAACTTAGCCTTCTGTTTGTGTTCTTGTTTGTTTTTCCCTAAAAGATTTTTTTCAATCGATTTTAAAGAGCAAGATAAAGAGAAAAGACCAGTCACTGACGAAAATACTCAGTTATTGACCCGTGGCACAATGCTATATGTGTTCAAGCGGACAGCTAGCAAGAGGGCCTGTCGTTAAGTATTTAGGTCGTGTATGCTATTGATTTTAAAACTATTTGAAAAGGAATTTTATGATTTTGAACAAAAATATTTTGAAAAATGATTTTGAAAAGTAGCTTTGTCATCCTGTGCATCCTCATCCTGCAATAACACCCATTGAAGGAGATTTTTTGTTTTTTTTGGGCTAAAACCCTATTGAAGGAGACTAGACATGAAAATTGGACCATTAGATCCTCAAGGTTCTGCCAGCTTTTGGAGTTGATTTTACTCTCTGTTTGTACTCTTGCTTGTTTTTTCCCAAAAGATTTTATTCAATGCAAGATTAAAAAAAAAAAGGACAAGTCACCGACGAAAACACTCAATTATTGGCCAGTGACACAGTGCTATATGTGTATAAGAGGACAGCTAGCAAAAGGACAATTGTTTCCGGAAATGAATCCACATATCATTTGAGGCGAGGAAACGAAAACGATTTATTAAAAATCATGTTTGATTAACAAGTGTCATGAAAACGAAAACGAAAATAAAAAATAGTGATAGTTGCTTTTGTTAAGTAAAAAGCAAACGGTTAAAAGTTGTTTTTATTTTTTCGTTCTTCTTAATTTTCTAGGACTTTAATACATGTTTTCATAAACATATAAAAATTCAGTTTCACATTTTTCTTATACTTAAACAAATTTCTTTAAAAATATAATCAAGCATAATTTTAAAAATGATCTTATAATCATTTCAATAAAATCTTCTCATTTTTTTTACCAAAAACAAAATCATTTTCCAAACGCTCGTAATGAAACATTATTTTTTTCATTTAATATTCAAACTAATATCTTTAGAAACACAATCGAAAAAAAAAGAAAGAAAGAAACATCTCATTGATATTCGTAAAACATTCTTATTTTTATTTCATATCTAACACAAAATCATTTATAAAAAACCGCCAAATAGGTTCTAATAAAGGCCATTTTAGGGGGAGTTTGGTGGAAGAGTTTAAGTTGGTATTTTGAAGTTTAGATTGAGTTAAGATAAGTTGAGTTTAAAAGTTGAGTGTTTGGTAAAAAGTTTGAGTTGAAAAGTTTAAATTGAGTTGAGTGTTTGGTAAAAAAGTTTAAGTTGAAAAGTTTGAGTTGAGTTGAGTGTTTGGTAAAAAAATTTGAATTGAAAAATTTAAAACAAATAACAAGGGCCCTGTTTGGATGATACAAATCTGAGCTGAATAAATTTTTTAATTTATTTAACATTCTATTGTAGTTTATCACTAAAAAAAGAATAGAAATATGTTAATACACTCAGTTACTAACCGAGGGAATGTTTGATATTTTTTCAGTCGCTTTTGTAAAATTTCTAACAAAAACTCTAAAATACATAAACATAAATTCAGACACCAAATATTATTTGAGACATTAAATTTAAACTAAAGATGTGAGTTTCTAATGAGCACACAGCAGACATCTTTCATACTTTCGGAGTCAAAATCACAAAGCTTTGGATGCGTTTTGATGCTTCATTTATTTTATTTTCTTTTATTTTTTTGAGTTGTACAACAAGATCTCCTCACTTTATTCCATTTGACCGTCCGATTGCTTTGTATGGTCAAGATTAAAAAGGTTCAACAAACTAATAATAGTGTCTTTTCATAGGACCACAGGAAAAAGACACGCCCAAAGTAGTCAGTCGCCCACCCTTCCATAGCCCATAGCCGTCGAGCCGGAGTCGCACACTAAATCGTAACCTCCGCCACCGTGGCTAACATCGCGATTTCCAGATTGCAACTGTGGTGGTGGCTCTTAGGCTCGCTGGCGACTGATCTCCGAGTTTGTGAGGTGGGCGACCGTGCCAGGCCTGGTGATGTGAGCAGTGGGTGGCTCGTGCTCGCTCTGGAAGCTATCGACGGAATGCTTGAGATAGGTCGCGATTTCAGATCCACGCGGAGGCCATAAGGAAATCGCGACCGTGGCAGATCTTTGCCGGATCTGGCAACCCCGGATAGTCCCATCCGATGGTGAGCAATGCTCGCAACTCCCGGTAGCCACTGGCTCGACGATGAGGGCGATACCTCAAGCTTTCCTCTGGGTTTCAAATCTCACAGTGGTGCGAAACAGTTGGCTCTACCACCTCCGACGAGCACACACGAGGGCCTGCACTCACGGCGCCAGCCACCGACGAACACAGAGCACTGGAAGAGACAACACAGTGCAGCCTCTTGGTTGAACAGTAAACCCATTTGGGTTTACTGTAAAACGGGTCAAATGGAGGTTCAAGTTGAACCAAGGCACCAAAGGCCTTCAATTGAGAATGAACTTTAAAATCCCATTCTGAACTGGAGCCCCAAACGGCCTCTTAGAACATTAATTTGAGTTGGATTTTTGAAAATATTTTGATTGGAAATGAGTTGAGTTTTAAAAATGTATGTTAGGCTGAAAATGAACATATTCAAGTTAAAAAGTGTAGAAACTTGAATGTGTTTGGAAAAAAAAATAATAATAATACGGATCTTGTTTCATTATTCTCATCATTCTATACAGTTTAGAAAATTATCATCAGTTAATTAGAAAATTATCATCATTTTAGACTGAAAATAAGAAAATTATGAACTTTTAAAGTTTGAATTTTTTAAAAATGAAAAAGATATTTAGATATGTAAATAGTAAAAATTGCTTTATTTTAAATATAAAAAAAAGACAAAAAATACATTTCACATTATTTGTTCAATTTGAATTGCGTTGGTTATTTAGATGAAGTTTGGCTACCCCAAAATATATATATATATATATATATATATATTGCACTTGAATTTGTACTCCATCTAAATGGTGCATTTAGACTATCATTGGAATGTTGCCCCCCATGAGCCACCCGAGTGAGTGTATTTAGCCGTTATCTCTCTGCGTCATACATTTTTCTCAATTCAATTTCGATTGAGAAAATTCTTCCTCTTATATGTTCATGGCAAAGAGAATAACAAAATTCCAACTATACACACTATTAAAATCAACATGTATGGTCGTTAAAGTTTTTATTTTATTTGCTAAAACTGTTTCCGACACTCTATCCATAACACAAACCCATATTTTTATTCCCTTTTGTATTTAAACTTCATTTCAAATGGAAATTATACATGCCATATTAGAGCTTCGGAATTTCCAAATTACTCAAAATGTTATGATAATTTTATTCAGGGAATAAAATTAATTAATTATAGCCAGACAAATATATATATATATATATTTTTTTTTGTCACAAATCCAATAACGAATGAGGCCTTGGAATTACCAAGAAGAACACCCTTCCATAATCCGTCAATCATCCTTGATTTGTCGACTTGTCAATGATCTATCAACATCACAGGTAACAAACAAAACACATAACCAGTATCTCAAAGTCAGTTTATTGTTTTATTAAAAGTGTACATTAAAACATACAATTTTAAAAGAATTTATATATGGATTATCAATTTTTAGTGAAGGTAAAATAAGAAAAATACAAGATTTTCAAAGATAAAATTAAGAGAAATAAAAATTTATTAGGGACGAAAACTTCACTCAATCGTAAGTGACTCTACTCTTGTATATATAGCTTTTTTTGAATAACAAGGAATACCACTGTGACTTCGGACAAGGTACATGTTGGATGTGTTCCCAAGATCAGATTCAATCCGTTTCTTTCTCTCTCTTGAAAAATGTCGAGATAAAGAGTCGACATATTGATAAAATATAGATGATATTAAAAACAATTTTTATTTCCTTGAGCTTCTTAATGCCCGAGTGAAACCTTGAAGTTGTTTGCCTACCTTTGCTTTCTTGTATTAGAGCGTACATGACGATTTTGTTTGTCATTTTCGCCTAATTTCAGTTTGAATTGAAAAGAGGCGATGCTACTCCTACATCAATCCAATGCTATATGCAAGAAACTGGTGCTACGGAAGACGAAGCACATCAACATATAAAGTCTTTCATCGATCAAACATGAAAGCAACTGAATAAAGATTGCACTGAAAATTCTCCCTTCTTGCATACATTTGTTGATATTGTCGTCAGTCTAGTCAAGATAACAATGTGGATATATGAGAATAGAGATGGATTTGGTGTCCAAAATCATGGCATAACAACGGACGTGGCCTCTCTTACATAGATTTTTTTTTTTCTTGGGTTTTTCTTTTTCAGGGCATTATATTGACGCCCCTTTCCTCTGGAATTGGGTACACCTTATAGGATTTATAATCCGCTTCTGCTTCAATTGTCTCTCTCTCTCTCTTTTTTTTTTTTTTTTTTTTTTTTTTTTTTTTTTGTTTAGGATTGATTGTTTTTTGGATTTTATTTGCTTTTGTTTTTTCCTATCGTATTAATAAATTTGTGTGGTACATAATAAGAAATGATTCCATTGTGCGTGTGCAACCTAATTTCGATGTGATGATGAATCTTGATGTTATTTGTTAAAATCATCACATTCCAAATTACATACCCGTTAAAATAGTGCACATATATATAAACAAGACTAACAAACACTAACTAAATGTCTGAAAATAACAACAAAAATATACATTAACTCCTATTATCGGATACACGCACACACACATTAATTCCAAGTCCAACAAAAACCGGTGGAGGCTGTGGTGTGGTGGCTCAGCAATGGCGCAGACGGTGCGGCAACGGCGAGATGAATATAGCACAGTAACTGAGAAATGATACTATTAGTTGATTTTCATGTAATGTTAGGAAACATTATGTGTGTGTGTGTGTTTTTTTTTTTTTTTGGAACTTTTATTACGAATTATAAATATCAACTAAAAATGTTACATATTAATTATGTCAGTCAATAAGTGCACAAAAATAAACTTTTGTTCATATCATTTATTAAGGTATTTAAGTTTAAATTAGAAATTTTCATGATTTTTATTTAAACATTTTATTTTGGAAATATTAGCTTTAACTTGTTTTATTTAAAAAACTATTGTGTGATTCTCCCATTTATTTTTCCCTTACTTTACTTTACTTTGCCTCAACTTCTTTCTTCTTCTTTTTTCCCCCTTTTCTTTTTCTCTTTCTGCTTTTTCCTTCACAGGTTCACGCCTGAGTCTTGGGCCAAATCTCCTCCTTTCCTCTAGTTGGCCTAATTTCTCTTCTCTTGGGCGTGTAACTTGGGCTGTAATTTTTGGCCCGTTTCCTCCGCCTCAGCCCCAGCAGCTCCACCACTTGGACTGCGTGATTTCAGGCCCGCCTCTGTTAGCTTATCCACGTGCACCACGGCTATGAGTTCTTCAGTTCGGCTGAGTTTAGAGTGTTTTTAGTATTTTTCTTGTTTTTTTTTTCTTCTTGTTGGATTTTTCATCTCACCTTTTTTTTTTTTTTTTTTGGAATTTTATTATCAGATGAATTACAAATTAAGCTAGACATTTTGGTAAGACTAGTTAAGAACTTATATGCCAAGTGATTCAATTTGAGTTTTTCTTTCATTTTTATTTTGTACAGATTATATATTTTTGTAGATTGAATCTTTTTATCTCATTTTTCTATTCGAAATATTTTGTGTCAATATTTTATATAAATTCAGTCATGCTCTTGTTTATGTGATATTGTCATATATTTATTTTGACAACATTTGTTTCATGAATTGTCTTTTATTGTAATTTGTGAAAACAGTACTTTGTCAATTTTGCATAACTTCTAATGATAAATCCATTTAGTTCAACGTTGAGATTTAATCCACCAAAACACATTTGTTTATTTTTATTGATCTTTAATTCCATATTTTTTTGTTGTTTATTTGGGATGTGAAATGTGCAATTGAGTCATAAATTGAATATTAGATTCAAATTGGAAATACAAGCATATGAAGTTCTCACGACGTCTTACATCATTTATTATTGAATTTTTCTCTACCTAAATCTCCACCAAATATATTTTCTCTTTTTGTTATTTTATTTCCTTGCCTTTTTAGCATTCATTTTCACTAACATTATTTGTTTTTGGTGTTGTATTATAATTAATATAAGATATTTGTTCATTTCAATATTTTTTCTATCAAAATATTTATGAAAAACAGGGGATAAAATTCAGAATAATATTTTTGACAAGCAAAAGCTTTGGTAGCTAAAAGTTTTCGTAACCAAAAATTTGGTAGCAAAAAATTAGTTATATGCCCTTTGTACTACCAAATATTTGATGGCTAACATATAGGAATTCGCTTCTAAATAGCTTTCGCTACCAAACTTTTGGTATCTAAATATTAGGCTTCTCACTGTGGTATACATGGTAAGCCTCCGAAATTGTGTCACACATACAGACTTCATATATACACACGAGTCGATATTTGCTGTCCTAGATTTTCTGAAAAAATGAGACGTACAGCAGATTTGGAGTGCTCTATATACACCTGTATACCTTATACGTACCTATATATATGTATGTGTATATTCAGAAGATTAATTTACCGCATACGTACAGCAGATTTGGAGTGCTCTATATACACCTGTATACCGTATACGTACATATATATGTGTGTGTATATTCAGAAGATTAATTAACGTACTAGTTGATCTCTCAACTGTTCCTAACCATTAACGGAAAATGTCAGCGTGGTGCTCATATATATATAAACATATACACCCTATATATATAGTTATTTCAGAAACTTAATCTATCTTACTAAAAGATGAAATTTACAGGTGTGATATTGATACGTGTCTGTTTATATATCCACTCATGTGTGTATATTTTTATTACAAAAGACATAATCAATTTGGTAATTAAATTCTCCTCTTTTTTTTTTTTTTTTTTTTTTTTCCCTTGGTGATGATATATATATATATTTCAACAGGGTACTGTGGCTTCTGGACTAATGGTGACACTTACAGCGTGGTGTGTGCTCAAGAAAGGTCCAGTGTTCGTGTCTGTTTTCAGCCCTCTCTTGTTGCTTCTTGTAGCTATTGCTGGGTCTCTGCTGCTAAACGAGAAGTTACACCTGGGAAGGTATGTGTATATATATGTACGTATGTTTGTATGGTTATGGTATATACACGCATCTAACACATAAACATTTATTTCTACACACGTATATAACACTTCTATAAAATCTTTTTCCTCATCATGTAAGGGTTATTGGAATTTGATTTATGGACTTAATTAGAGGCTATTATATACAGCAACAGATGTTTAATATTCAATTACGTGTAGCTCGTATACTATTTCACCAATAAATTGTCATCACATCCAGTTGTAGAACTAAATTCAAATCAACGAGGTCAAGCGGCCCCACTTATATTTTTCAAATTGGATCTTCAATCTTGAATTTTTGTAAAAATTTTTAATGTGCCTGTATTTTATAAGAAAAATTACAGCTGTACTCCTACTTAAATTTTGAGACTCTAATTTTTACTTCTAAAATTTTTATAGAATTTAGTTATGTGCCCATTTTATTGAAAAAAAAAATTTTTATTTTGCCCACATTCAATTATTAAAATACATAATAATGTCTTTCTTTTAAAAATACAGAAATATATATATATATATTTTTTATAGAGCGCCCGCTAAAATCTTTTTCTGACTCCTCTACTGATGACCATTCGCCTTATGCAAATGTGTTGTATATTATTTTATAGCACTTCAGCTAACCATTTTCTGACTCCGCTGCTGATCACCATTCAAAATGGGATCAAAATGTGATTGTATATTGACAGTGTATTAGCAGCAGTGCCGATTGTGGTGGGGTTGTATCTTGTGCTGTGGGGAAAAGGACAAGAGATGAAGAAGATAAATCAGTCATTATCACCTAATTCAGAGAGCTTTGGAAATCAACCGGAGTCCCTTCACATTGGTGTAACTTCCATTACTTGGAGCAGAAGCAATAGCACTAACATGAGCGGTCATGTCTCAAAATGTACTCCTGATCATGCAATAGACAATATCGTTGTAGAAAACGAAAATGCTCAAGATAATTAATAATTCTCACACGCCATTAGATATGTTCATCTTCGATTTTTTGTATATATATAAATATATATATATATATATAGGTCATAATCACAAACTTCCCGAATTCAAAATGTATAAAAGTTTAGCCGTTTTTTCACATGTATTCTTCAGAACTCTCTCTCTCGCTCTCTCTCAGAGATTCAAACTCTTCACCAAAACTCAGAGATCCGAAACTCTTCATCTTTTAAGTGAAGTTAGGTATGAAATTACAGCTAAATTATACATGCAACATAGACTGAATGATCAGTTATTAAATTTAGGCATTGATATGAAAGATGTCAAAATTGAATTAATAACATTTCTTACTATATAATCTCATTTTAGGATGAATTGCTTTGTTGGTTTTTAAACTTTTATATTTGTAACATTTTAGTCCCTGTTGTGTTTCTAAGACGAAATCAAATGACGCTAAAGTCTTAAAAATATTTTAATTTAGTCCTTCTCGTTAACTTATGTATGAAACAGATTTAGTGAATAACACATGCATATGATATATGAGGACGTTTTGGTAAATTAGATATATGTGTTCATCTTCGATTTATTGTAAACATTATAAATAAATTTTGATATACTCTAAAAACCTGTATAGATAAATAATATAGTCTATATACTCTGAAAAGTATATCTTTTTTCAACCATGGAAACCTTAAACACTGATAACCCTTCCTCTTCTGAAATCCAACCTACTCCTGCACCTTTTACTCTCTCTTCTCCCTCTATCCGAAAGTCCTTTGCCTCTAAGTTAGATTTTCTTTATGAACTAAATTATGTTCCTGATGAACATAAAATTACTTCTGAAGAACTTCCACTCATAAATCCATACCATGCCTTTGTCAAACCAATAAATCCCCTCACCCGAACTATCAAACAGCTCATACGATCAGGCCCTAAGACTGTAAAGGAATACATCCAGTCTACAAAGTTTAGCCAGTGTAATCTTCCTGCCACCACACAAGAACATTTTGTGTCCCTGGAGATTCCTCCAGAATATCCTCCACAGTGGCAAGCACGAGGCTTTACTCACCTCCATTTTGGAGCAATTAGGCTGGCCCTTACCTTTCACGGAAGAAAAGGCCTTCCAGTAGCTGCACGACTTGCACTATTGGACTCCCGACACAAGCGATATAGAGACGCAGTTATTGCAACTATACAGACCACACGAAATGCAGGCACCATCATCACAACGATGTTTCCTAATTTCTGCATGTCCCTGCAAGACCCATGTCTTCTGAAAGCCCTCAAGGTACAACTGCAGATTACAGGAATAGATATGGATCCAAATTGCATATCTTCCACCTTGCACTACCAGATGGTCTATCGCATCCAGAATCATGCTCTGGATCTCACTCTTCCAGGAATCGCCGATGCTCTGATGATCACAACGGACTCTCAACATGTTCCGATGTGTAAGCAGATCCCACAGCAGATTTCAACCGAGGAATTGAAGAAAATCCTTCCAAGCTCATGGGTAACCAATTATGAGAAACTGCACCAATCTCATGCTGCAGTGCAATCCTCGGAAGCAAGATTCACAACCCAGAAGGATGGATCAACCTTGATCACCTTCGAGAAGCCTGAAGAAGTGCCAAACAGTCTCTTCCCTACGCAGCACATGATGATTCCTGTCAATCTTGACAGGATCAAAGCTGAAATCCTTTCATTCAAACCTGACGGCAAGCCTCAATATGCACAGAAGTCCCAAACAGGACACTGTTATAGGGATATCTGTTACTGCCCAGGTTGTATTAAGGATTCCCGGAAAGAAGACTCTCAAAACCACCCCAAGAAGATTAGGTCAAGCAAGAAGCTAAAATGGCGATTACAAGACGGAGATACAGGCGTTGGAACTCTCGGACAACCATCAGGAAAATTTGACTATTTAGTCAAATATTCTCCACTGTCGAGAACTGAAGCACCAATCATCCCAACAGGATGGAATGAAGATCAAGATGACCATCCCAGGAGAAACCCATCTCCTCCATCTCCACCAATGGTTCCTCCAGTACTCCCCTGTTACAAACAGGCCCAGAAGTACCTACAAAAGTACGAACAGTCACTTCTTGGCCCGTCCAGTTTAGTTCCTCAGACGGCTATTCCCCAGATACATATGATGTCTTCAAACTCATATGATGAAGACTTTCCTCCGATACAAGCCACAACCACCAGTGATGGAGCAGAAACGAGACAGCCAAAGGTGTTGAATCCTAGAACCATTGAACCAGATGGATCTACAAAAAGGATCAGCCCCGCCGAAGCAGTCCTAAATTGGCAGTCAGAAAACCTTGTAGCACAGAATAAGGTCCTCCAAAGGATCGATTACAAGATCTCCCGAGTAGAGTCTAAGATTGGTCAGTCAAACATTGGACTGGTAAAATCACAGACAATACTAGAGAGACTTGAGACACAGATCCAGATGGTACATCAAGAGCTAATGAGACTCACCAACACAACTTCTTTTTTCCAATAGACTATTTTTGGAAAAAGAAGCAGAAATGAAGTCTTTACAGACTCAACTAGCTGCTCTCAGATCACAAGCCTCGACAGGATTCTCGATACCAGAAACTGTACCATGGCAATACACCACAATCCCAAAAGAGGAGCAACAGTTACCAGTAGTTTCCCAACAAGAAGACCATGTCCGACGACTTATGAGACTACTAGACAAAGATGACGCTCAAAAGAAGCAAAAAGGGAAGCAAAAAGAGCAAGGCTCCACTTCCTCCCAGATGATGGTACAACAAGCAAACCAAAATCCACTGACAAAGATGATCAAAGACCACTGCACGGAACATTTACCGCAGGTTCACGTCCAGCAGCTCATCTTCTCTTCATCAGAAGAAGAAGAAACAGCTCCAGAAGATTCAGACTGGTCATCTGAACTCTCTGAACCAGAAGAGAAACAAGAACAGACACCGACAACTCCTCAACCCATCATGATGAACCAACCAGCTGATGAACCAGATATAACAGAAGTTCATGATGGAGTATGAAGCCCCGGTATCAAAGAAAGCAGCTACCCGAATAGGATTAGCATACTTAGAAGGTAGGACTTTCATTGAGATGATTGGAAGCTTTTGTGCCAAGTTGACAGCATTCATCTGGAAAGCTTGTCCTTGCTCTTGTTCTGAGTCTGATTCGGACTGAATGGAACTAGCATCTGTTTCAGAATCTGAGAGCTGGCGTACACAAAGCGTTTGCTCGTTGATTTCTTCATCAGCAGAGAAAACTGATTCCACTTCATTATCTGAGAGTGAAATTCCTGTTTCTTTTCTGATGTGAGCAATCATCTTCTGTGTCTTGGCTTTAGGACAATTCTTCATGAAATGCTTCTTGCTGCCACATATGAAACATTTGGTGGATCTTCCTTTGCCGAAATTCCTTCTTCTTCGGAGGAATTTCCACGAACCTTTCTTTTTTGAGAAGAACTTGTTTCTTTTGAAACCTTTTTTTCTTCTGAATTTTCTGATTCTGGACGGTGGCTTGGAAGAGCATGAGGAGCATGAGCATCCTGGTGTAGGATCCTTCGGGCACTTGGTGTAGAGCTCCTTGTTGATGCAGAGCTTGTCAAGCTTCTTTGTTTGTTTCATATATTCCTGGAGAAATTTGTTCTGAGAACACATCTTATCAATGGCTTTGAAGATGTATTGACAGATTTCTCCGAATGTTGTACCTGCAATTTTCTTATTTGCTGCAGATAGAATTCTGTAGGTTTCTTCTCCTAATGGTTCTGGAATTGAGGAGAGAAGAGCCTGTTTCAGGTTTGGATCATTGAGTCCTCCGATCAAGTAGAATCTTCTGAACATCTTCTGGAGGTGTACTTTAAGATCTTTCTTCAATTCCTCGGTTGAAATCTGCTGTGGGATCTGCTTACACATCGGAACATGTTGAGAGTCCGTTGTGATCATCAGAGCATCGGCGATTCCTGGAAGAGTGAGATCCAAAGCATGATTCTGGATGCAATAGACCATCTGGTAGTGCAGGGTGGAAGATATGCAATTTGGATCCATATCTATTCCTGTAATCTGCAGTTGTACCTTGAAGGCTTTCAGAAGACATGGGTCTTGCAGGGACATGCAGAAATTAGGAAACATCGTTGTGATGATGGTGCCTGCATTTAGTGTGGTCTGTATAGTTGCAATAACTGCGTCTCTGTATCGCTTGTGTCGGGAGTCCAATAGTGCAAGTCGTGCAGCTACTGGAAGGCCTTTTCTTCCGTGAAAGGTAAGGGCCAGCCTAATTGCTCCAAAATGGAGGTGAGTAAAGCCTTGTGCTTGCCACTGTGGAGGATATTCTGGAGGAATCTCCAGGGACACAAAATGTTCTTGTGTGGTGGCAGGAAGATTACACTGGCTAAACTTTGTAGACTGGATGTATTCCTTTACAGTCTTAGGGCCTGATCGTATGAGCTGTTTGATAGTTCGGGTGAGGGGATTTATTGGTTTGACAAAGGCATGGTATGGATTTATGAGTGGAAGTTCTTCAAAAGTAATTTTATGTTCATCCGGAACATAATTTAGTTCATAAAGAAAATCTAACTTAGAGGCAGAGGACTTTCGGATAGAGGGAGAAGAGAGAGTAAAAGGTGCAGGAGTAGGTTGGATTTCAGAACAGGAAGGGTTATCAGTGTTTAAGGTTTCCATGGTTGAAAAAAGATATACTTTTTAGAGTATATAGACTATATTATTTATCTATACAGGTTTTCCATGGCTCTGATACCACTTGGGGGGGACGCTTGACATGGCCAATATGGAGATAGTCTATTAGTAGGACGACACCTGCTTTAACTGTCGTAAATCAAGCCTAAGACCATTCTTGCCTCAAGGAGAGACTAAAAAGTCCTTTGGGATGTGTTGGCTCTAAGCAGCACTCCTTGCCTGGGCGAGCTCGAACATCCTTCTGGAGCTTTTCAAGCTTTCTATTCACAAGAAGTCGATCTTTCGACTTGATCTTCGACTCTATGACAAGGTATCGTATCAGACTATCTACATACAGACCATATCAGTGTGATGACTGGTAAATCATTACCAGCAGATTGACTCAAATACCACGGATCACTGTATAGACTATAATATATCTATAGGGACTCTTAAAGTATATCACAAGGGTTTTTTAGCTAGACATATTTTGTAAAACTGGAATATTATTCATAAAGGTTTTTACAGGTGGTCTCTCCCTTCTCGAGGAAGGGGAGTGCTCTTTTTATAAGAGAAACGAGTATGAGGGAGTTCGGATTTCAAATCCGGACTTTACACAATTTTTACAAATAGTTGGAGAACATAATTGAGGCCTTAGATCATGGCCGACAAAAGAAATGGGAGGCCAAAACATCGGGCCGAAAGTTACGGAAAGATAAAAAGAAACGTCGGGCTAGATTCTGCCGACATTACAAAACAAAAAACTTTTTTGTACATTTAGACAGATGTGCTGGACAGCTGGAGTGTTTCTGTCTTCGAGGGAGAAAGTGGAGGGTGACGTGAGTTCTTACGTCATGGGGTATTATGGCTGTTTTTACCAGTTTGGCCTGTTGATATTTTCCTTTTCTGCCAGGTGTGCAGCTTCGATTTCATCTATTATGCGAAAGATTTCTTCCCGTTGTCTGTCATCTTCCCATGCGTTATCATCAATCTAATCAGAGCATGGAAAGGTGTGGGTCTGTTGTGAGGGAACGTAATGAGTCTCCTGTGGGGTGAGGTCATACTTGAATGTACAAGTATGTGAGGTCTGTGGTCGGTCTTGGGATGTTGGTGAAATGGAGATCCCAAGTTTTTTTAGGAGTTCTAAGTCAAGTTCAAGTAGTTCCTGGTCACTTGGGTCTTATGCAAATTGTATGAACCGGAACTCTTCTTCAAAAGAGGGGCCTTTAGATTGAAATTTGACTGGTTGGGACTCATCTGTTTTTTCTATTGAGATGGGAAGCTGTACTGGTTCTGAGTTGACTGAGCTGGAACCTGGTGCGGTTGAGCTGGAAGCCGGCTTGTTAGCTTCATCGAGAATCTTCTTGAACTGTTGGGTGTATTTGGTTGGAAGATTATCCCATGGAGCGTCTTCGCTTGGCTTGGGCCATATTTCGTCTGGGATTTTCCTGTTTGATATAAAGAATAATTTTTCAATATACCTAACATGGGGGTTTCCCATAGGAGAGAGTGGCCATTCATGTGATCCATAGACTTCAAGCTTTGGGGCATATGCTACTTCTTCATTTCCTAGGTTCTTGCAGTTGAGATTGAGAAAGAAGATGATGTAGCATCTGTCAAGTGCTTCAACAGGGATTTGGGCAACTCCTAGGTACCTTAGTTTAAACTTGTCCCATTCTGTCGTGAGGTACTGTTCCCAAATGTTGAGTAGGGCAAACCATGAAAGGAGATCCATCTGGGTCTTATAGGGTTCTCGGAGATCTGGTCGTTTTCTAAAACTTCTTATGAAAGTTCTAAAGGGTATAGTGTGGACCTCTATGGCTATTATGTAGACACTGGCAAGATACCAAAAGAAAAAGGTTATGAACCTTGGCATGAACCAGGTCTGTCTGATTGGGAAGATTCTTGCAAATGGGTATGTAGGATGAAAGCACAAGTCATGGAGAATGGGTTCTCCATACATCCTGATGAGGGCTTTCTGGATTTTGAGGGCTTGGTTGATAGCTTTTGATTTTGGATTTTCCGAGAGAGTGACTTTTGTAGCATCTTTTGGAAATGTTGGTGGAAACATGGCTACAATGTTTTGGTTATTGGGGGAGGAGGCCATTGTTATGGTAAAGATAAGTGGGATGGTATTGTGTTTGGTAATGATGATATTTATAGGAGGCCGGGAGAGGAAATCAGGAATGACATTATTTTTTCCTTTAATATGTGAAATATCAAAGGAATATTGTGAGAACCATGCAGTTAGTCTGAGTAATTGAGCATTTACCGCTTTGTTTGGTTTGAATTTGAGCATTCCTTTTGAGGCGGCAAAGTCTGTCTCGACTAGAAAGTGGTGTCCAATCAAGTGAAACTCGAACTTCATGATTCCTTGCTTTATAGCTAGGAGCTCCTTGAAGGTAGAGTGATGATGGAGCTGGGAATCTTTGAACTTTTCACTTTTGTACCCACATATCCGTCTGTTTCCTTTTTCATCCTGTTCATAAAGAACTGCTCCCCAATAATTTTGGCTTGCGTCCGTCTGGAGAATTCTTTTGCCTGTAGAGGGAATCTGTAGTGGAGGCAAGTCTTGCATCTTCTTTTTCAACTTTTGTACGGCTTCAGTATGGAGGGAGGACCATGGTGGAGGGTCCTTTTTGAGCATTTCTTCAAGGGGGGCCATGTACTGGGAGAGCTTCAGGACAAAATCTCTGAGATAATTGACTATCCCGAGAAACTGTTGGACTTGAACCTTTGAGAGTTGATCCGGAAACTTAGTTAATTCATGGGCTATATGAGGTTGGGCCTCATATTGTCCATTATTTAACTTCATTCCAAAAAACTCAATTTTGGATTGGCCTAGTATCATCTTTTTTTCTGATAACATGATACCATTCTGACGGGTAAGAGCTTGGAATTGGGCCAAAAGGGTCAAGTGGGTATCTTGTGATGGTGAGAACAGGAGGATGTCATCAATGTAGATCATAGCTTGATTTAGAATTGGGCTATATATACGGGTCATGGCTTTCTGGAATAATGATGGAGCTGTTTTAAGGCTAAAGGGCATAACAGTCCATTGGAAATGATGGTTGGGTATGGAAAAAGCTGTTTTGGGCCGATCTGTGGGTTTTATTCCTAACTGCCAGAATCCTGCTTTTAAGTCAAATTTTGAGAATATCTTTGCATGGGAAAGACTTGAGAACAGTGTTTGTTTATTGGGCAGAGGGAATTTATCATCGGCAAGGAAATAGTTGAGAGGTTGATAATTAATTACCAATCTCTGCTTACCCCGTATCTGTTCTGATCTTTTGTTGACGTAAAATGCATGGCATGCCCATGGTGAGTTCGTTGCTTCAATTAGCCCTTGTTGTCTGAGTTCTTCACATTCTTCAGTGGCCATCTTTTGGTGTTCTGGACTCAATCCTGGATGACTTGCTTTAGTTGGATTGATATCTTCATTCTGTTTGAATGGAAGGGAAATGAAGAAATCTTCATTTTTCCATAGTGGCTTGTTGCATTTCTGCAGGAATTCAGAATGAGTTGTGGCACACGAGTGTTGTATGAGCTTCTGTCTGATGTCCTGATAAGGATCTTGGTGTAGTTGGAAGTAATTTGGTATCGATTCCCATGCAGTAAAATACTACTTGTATGCCAGACCATGAGGAAGGATTTTTAATCCTGGTTTCTTCATGTACAGATCAAATCCTATAATCAGATCTTTACCAAGCAATTTTGATCCAATAATCCGATGGATTAATGAACATCCTGGAAAGAATTCTAATTTAATAGGTTTACTGATCAGATCTATGCAGAAGACTTCTCCATTTGCTGCATAAAAGAATTGTTTCTTCTTTTTCCAGTAGGCTGGAGGAAGGATGTCTGGATTCATGATGGATTATGTAATCTGGTATTTTTTAGAAAAAAGAAAAAATAAATAAACGAATTTGTGTTATTTATGCTTCTGTTATATATCACTACTGCAAGCGGAAGTGCACTCCTTTTACAAATATCCAAGTGTCTCTCTCATTGGCCTAGTAATCTGTTATTCAGATTCGGCAACCTGATAAGAAAGATGCGTAGAAAGACTGTATTCAAATAGAATTATACGAGTTTAATTATAAGAACACTTCTTAATATATAAAATCAATTTATTATAAACTGCTCAGAATTGTTTACGAAAAGATACGTCTTTATCTATTGTCCATACATTCATCTCTATAATGATTAAAAAGAAAATCAATAAAGAATCTCATAATAAGAAAATCACAAAGCAAATCAGAATAACCATATCATTTCCATTTAATATCATTAAATAAATTCAAAATTCGGGTTCAAAATTATTATTATTGTTTCTTTTTTAGAGAATCCAGGAGTTATTATAGAAGCAGATATTTAACCCAATACAAAGATCCAAAGAAGAAGAAGGAAAAAAAAAAACACACACACACGCACACACACACAAACACTCTGTTTCATAAATCTCTAATATGCAAAATATGGTCATTATTATAAATATTACAATTATGAATGATGCGCAACATCATAAACGATATTGGTCAAAAAATGTATTTTCTTGAAATGCTGTAACTTTTACAATAAATATATATATGTTAGCCAATAGATATAACTACTATATTTATCACGACGCCCAAATACGTCCTTATAAATTTAAAACAAGTAATGCATAACATCAAAACAATATAATTAATGGATATATGCCAGCAATCTTTTGGGAGACGAAAGTGTCCTTATACTACTTTACGTATAGACTTTTTTTATTTTTTAACAAAAGAGAGAGAACAATAAATTAGAATAAAGAATGACTAATTTTATTTTAAAAAAAATGCAGACGAAAGCCCAAAGGCAAATACCACCAGAGCAATTACCAAACAATTCCAAAAGACAAGAAATAAAATATCCTCGGCAAATGAGACAGCAACTACAAACAATAAAGCTCAAGTGGAATCTCTGACTTTAATACATACGATCCAAGTAATAACACAACAAAACATAATACAACAGGCCGAGCAAATAAAAAACTGATTACTGATACTAATAATCCTGGTCTTCATGTCCAAAGGGAATGGAGTTTAGAAGCAATAAAGAGGCACAATCTTTTGTTTTGCACTGGTATTGAACCCCAAACCCATCTCTTCCATCGTAAAACCACATTGTCATCCTAGCAAGATTGGTACAAATGTCCATGAACGTATGAGAGAAGGTAGAATTTTCAACTCGATCTTTATTCATTTGCTTCCATGTCTCATCGATAACGAACTTTATATGTTGACGAGCTTCAGCTTCAGAAGCACCAAATTCGTTCATGTAGCAGTGAATTGATGTAGGAACGTTGCCCTTTTCCAATTCGAACTGAAAAATAGGGAGGAAAAAAATTAGAAGCTGTATAAGCTTTATAAAAAAAAACGTAGTTCTAGTTGAGTAATATTCATGGTTCGACTTGGATCATATGAAGAGAATGGTCTATTCCAAGATTAAGCTATGTTTGGTGAACAAAAACATTAAGCTTTATGTTAACTTAAGCTTTGTTTGGGGATTTAGTTTAACTTAAATTAAACTGTACTTTTTCATTTTATTTTTTGTCTTTTTCTAAAAAGTCAACAAAATTTATAACTAGTTTTTGAAAAATCAATCAAGTCCAACTTAAAAATTTCATTTTCAACCAGCGAACTAAATGCAAGCTTAATAAAAAAGATTGAATCTCCCAAGAGGAGTTTGAAAAATGCTCGTGGACATCAGCGATCCTAACATCTAGTTAAAATAAGTTAGATTCCATCTGTTAACTTTAAATTATGGAATCCACCTTTTTTATTAGTGGGCAGTAATGACAAAGGGAAGGGGGGCCCCCTTAGCTCTTGTCTTGTCCTTTTTTTTTTTTTTTTTTTTTTAATATAGGGATTGTTTTTAATATAGTAGATAATGTATAAATTAGTCTGGATCCCCTTAAATTAATAGTTCTCTATATTTTATTAGGAAAAAAATTTAGATTTTACGAAATAAAACAATTTTTAATAAATTTATAAAGCTAGTGGCTTAACTCAAAATCTTAATCTGAATTACAATTTTAATAACCCAAGTATTTTAAAAGACTAGCTCATTATACTAAGTAATATTTTGTTCATACATCAAGTAAAAGCCTCGAAAGGAAGTGAACTCTTCACTTTCCCATTCCACCATTCCCAAACAAATTTCCAGAGACATAACACAAATCTTGGTTTTTTTGTCAAGGTTCAAAGAAGTTTGGAATTTACTCTATTATTCAAGGTGAGATTTTATTTTTTCTTCTCCTTTTCTTTCTTCCCTTCATAAATTTTTTCCTTCTATTTTGATGTCTAATTTATGTATTCTAGTTCCTTCATTTTTCATGTTGGGTTTCGGAAATTTAATTGTATAACTTAATTTATGTTTTCTAGTTCCTTAATTTTCATGTTGGGTTTAGGAAAGATGCAGTGGAAACGATATGATATAAGCTGTTATAAATATACGTGAAGATTTAAAACAATGAAATAGTTAAGTCAGAAAAAAAAAAAAGAGGAAATAATTTTTGATGGTTTTGAACAATGATTGGATTAAATTTAAGGAAAAAGAAAGTAGAGAAACAATTAATTTTTCAAAAGACTAAAATGATTCCTTAGAGGCGATATATCGGACTTCAAGTTTTAAAATATGAAATTTGAATAGTTATGACATAATAAAAACATGAAGATCAGCACTTCAATTTCAAGTTTTTTTTTACATTATTTTTATTTCTAATTACATATAATTGGTAGTAGTATGTTTTCTTATTTAGATATAATATCGATGTATTCACATATAAAACAATCTTGATTAAAATATTTTTTTGCTAGTGTCCTAAAAAAGAAAATGCAAATGGAGCGTGCTTACTGGCAACGTGGCGAGGTCATTTGTAAGCCGACCAATAATTGACGCTTGGCGAATTATGCTTGGATATTGTTCCATCACCTTCATGGCCTCTTCAGTTACATGATTTGTCACACAAACATAAGCAATCACCAGGACAATGGGTGCCGCAATGGAAGGCCATCCATTCTCTAAATATTCTTCGAAGGTTGGTGTGTCTCCACCATAGTACCACCTTGCCTCTTGTAAATAACATCCACAAAGATCTGACCACTGAACATGTTTGATTGAAGAGTAATTATGTATAATTTGTTTTCATTAAATAGAAGATAAACAATAAAAGTTCAATAAAAAGGAACAAGAAGAGTACCAATTTTTTCAGGTATTTAATGACGTGGAACCTTTTTTCTTTTACAACATCATAGGCCAATTGGTTTGTGGTGTTGAATACAGCAAGGAAGCTTATTTTCATTGTGTCTGATAATGCATCCATTGCATTTATGTCCCAACTGCAATGCATATATATATATATATATATATATATATATATATATAACGATTACTTGCTTCAGATTGAATTAAACTTGTACAAAAGCGGACTACAAATTTCAATATCCATTAATCATCCAAAACAGGATGATAATAAAAATTAGTAACGTTTTCATGTATCTTTGCAAATATACATATATATATATATACTTGTGTAAATCAACAAAAGTTAAGCTTAACTTAAAATATTCAACTAATCTTTAGATGTAAATATAAATCGACATTTATATTTAGATACTAAACGTGAAATATATGCTAACAAGTACTAATTTTAAAATCAAATTAGATTGATCGTCACAAACCTTTGAAAAGCATGTGTAAACCGCTCGAGTTCATCTAAGGTACCATAGGAATCATATGTGTCATCAACTACCGTCAACAGCAAAAATATTTTGGTTGAAATGTCTCTACAATATCCATATTGGGGTTCAGATACCATTCCCACGTTCCATAAGACATTCTCCACCAGCCTATCTCTGCAAAATTTCATTTCTTTTCCAAGCCCGCTGTGCCTCCACCACCTGATTATACACACACGCACACGTGTATATATAACTATTAGTGAAAAAAAAAAAAAAAAGGGGGGGGAAAGAATGCAAGAACGTCAACAATTCTTTTACTAGCCCGATTAAAGTTCCCAAAAATAAGGGGGGAAAAACTACTTGAGTGAATGCTATATACATATACATATATGGAAAAATCTTTTACATGATACCGAACACTATCCGGTACTTGTTACTTTACATTTAAAAACTTATAACAACTAGTTTATTTATGTATATTTTTTATTTAAAATATTATTACATGATACTATTTAGATATTGGTGCAGAGTACATACATCACTCAAAAATATTAAATTATAATAACCTAGTTGATACAATATATTACAAAAATGTTACGAGTAGCGTGTAAATAGAGTGCCAAATAAAAGTCCCTCCCTACATATATATAAACAAAGCAATTAACATATATTAAACAATGTTAGTTAGAGACGCCAACTCCAATTTTAATTTTGTAACATCAACCTACATGTTATATAAATTGTCATTTTGTTTATCGATAAGTTTTTAAATTACTATCACATCAATTTAGATTAAAAAAAATTAAATATCTAAATAACGGAAAAAAAAAAAAACCGAATACCACATATATTTCATGTCAATATTTATCTCAAGTTCAATATAATTCCTCAATATATATAGAGAATATGATATTTAAAGTTTATAACTTCTAAGTATAGTATGAAACTCTAAGATGAGAGATCAACTATTACTTACCTGTACAATTTCTTCAATTCTTGAAGGTGCGTTGATTGCACAATGTTGAAATCTAATATAGCAAGCTCAAGAAAAGTAGGATTCAAATCAATATGTTTGTTCCTGCATAAATCAATAAACCACCTGGCCTCCACCCTGGGCACTCTCCAGTGTAATGGAACCTCCAACGCATGGCCCACTAATGTAGACAGATAATTTTCTTCTTCGTTATTATTGACAAAATCTTTGAGAAGTTTTGAGGTGAAATCTCTTGCTTCCTCCAAAATAGTTTCCCCTGGTATCAAAAGGAAGGACGCTTCATAGAGTGATAAAATTCCCTTAATGTCATTGCTTAGAGATTCCTTGAATTTTCTTGTTTCATCCTTGAAAACATCGAAAATCTCTGTCAAATGCATTAAAATTCCACATTAGTAATATGAACCTTGCATTTAGCTCCTTTCTAGCCCCTTTTTTTTTCCCCTCGATAAATTGCTCGTTTGATTGCTAAACCTTTAATGAATTATAATTTGGTCCCTAACTTTTGTTTCCTCTAAAAGGTCCCTAAACTCTTTAAAATGAAGCAAAATGATTTTTTTTTGTTAACGTATTTTTTATGTTATGTCACGTTTATATTTTTTGCTAAGAAAATGGTCCTCTTTAAATTATGTCACGTTAATCACACGTAATTATTATATCTAAAAATAATTCAAAATAAAATGCATAATTCCAACTTATATGTGTCAAACACATGATTTATTTTATCCGACATTTAACCTCGATCGAGTTGCACCCTTTTACAGAGTTTAGTGACCTTTCAACTACCACAAAAAAGAAAAAAAGGTTATGAACCAAACCACAACTTCAAAAAAAGGTTAAAGATCAAAGGAGCAGTTAATAACCCTATTTGGTTTGAAAGAAAAAAATGAGGGATGACCTATATTACCTTGAGGAACCCAATATTCGTGTTGTCGTAGAAGTCTAAATTTGAGAGATGTAGCATGTAAGTTGTCCTTCCACGTAGCCTTTCCAAAATCAGAACTGTGTAAGCCCTTCAATAAATTATTTATTTCGTCCTCAAAGTGATATGATAATCCAAGCCTTTGCAGCATATCGATCTGTTCAAGCTTGGCCAAAGGATCCATGTCTTGTTCAAGCACTATCCTAACGTCGTCCTTCAACTGGTTACATTGGCTGGCATATGGTTCACCCTGCATGGTTTTTAAATCTACACTGCTCACTAAAAGAAATTGTACTTGCAAAAATTGCAATGGTACAAACTTAGTAAGACTATCTCAAACTTAAACGCTCTATTTTCTCACCAAAAAAAAAGAAGTGTGAATATATGATATTTTATATATCCTACTTTATGTTTCACTGGATGATGCTATCTCTAATTAATAATATATATAGTTAAAAAAAGAAAAACCTTTTTAGTACTTAAATAACTTCAAAATGACTGTAATATAAACGATGAAATGAAAAAATCAATACATCGACCAATGGCAGTCAAAGGCAAAAATCTAGCAATTGCCACCGTTGGGAAAATTTTGCCACCAAGTAGAGGAATTGCCAAAATTAGCATTGAAAATAGCATTACTCTTTCCTAACTCAACGGACAAATTTTGACTATAGTGGTACATAAATTTTGCATTACATTGGAGATTCTCTACTTTAAAATATTTTCTTTCCGATTATGTTGTAAAAGATATATATATATATATATATATATTATTTATTGCTTTCTTTTCGTTATTAGAGAGAGGGAAACTAATCTTAGAAAAACTTATCACATCCCCAACTATACTGGCAACTCTACTAAGAAACTCGTCCTTGTATCAAACCTCCTTGGATCCGACTATAGGATACCAATAAAAAATAAAATGTATGTCCAAGACTAGCAAAATAAGATGATAAGAAACAGAAAAAAAAAAAAAAAAAAAAAAAAAAAAAAAAAAAAGGAAAATGAAAAAAATCTTGGAAATGTAAAAGTAACTACTCTCTTAAAAAGGAATTACTATAGGTCTCGTTAAAACTCTCTACCAGAAAAACTCAAAGGAAAAACATGATAAAGGAAAATAGACACTACACGAAAGTACAGATTAAAACGACGCTTTTTTGAATACAGTTTTTCCGAAAACCTTCTGCTAATTTCTCTAGTGAAAACATGGCACAAAGATTATGATGTTTAGGATGTGGTAACGATTTCTGCGTCTGACATCTGACTATGGATTGCCTAAAAATCTATGATTACCATATATATATAATATCTACTAGTAATAAAATTTACCATCAAAATACGCCAACAACTGATTCGTATTGAATTTAAATATTAGCTCAATTTGTGATGTTCAAAAAAATGTGGAACTATATGGATAAATGTATATTTTTATTTTCCCCTTTTGCATTAGGCAAAAATTATGCCATAAGATTTTTAAGAAACAATGATATATGGAGGTAAATGTTGGATTCCAAAAAAAGAAAGAGAGGGAAAATGTTGGATAATCATGTATAGATTTTATTTTATCTTCAATCTTTAATCTTCAACAAATATTAAAAGAGTGAATGCTCTCTTTTTATTCTGCCCTCAATGTGTATAGATTTTATTATATTTTATTGTTTTTGTTTTGTTTTACTTGTCTATCCTACACAAGCAAAGTGCGTGCTATTTGACTAGTTTTTACTATAAAAAGAGAACTTGATGTATAGGTTTAGTTATAGAAGTGAACATTTAAATTATAATAGTTTTATATTCTGTTAATGGCAATACTATAATAACGCAGTAACGAAGCTGCAATTATGAACACATAAGTTTGATTTATGACTTGGACAAATGCTAAAATTATGCTAACGTTATATTGGATCATTGGAGTATTAAATTTTACTTAAATGCTATATTTTGCCACAGATTTATTAATTTTTTTCAACCTAACGCTTGGGAGCTTCCTGAGCCCAAAACGAAAAACAGCCAACCAAAATTATATATCTTGGGACTCGAGGTACTATTTTTGGTATGAGGATCGCTCTGATATAAGTACAGCCTGATTTTACATTTGAAGCCTCGCACCCAAAGAAGCCAATTAGAAGTTTCCGTAGTATATTATATTATATGTATATATTCAATTGTATATTTTTAAGGAAACATATTCGTAGTCCCTTTTTCTTATTAGGGACCCATGCTTCTTTATCTCTTCTTCGATTTCGTCAACTCTCTTTCTCCCTCCCCCCAACAACTCTGTCCTTTTCTTCCCTCCTCTCTTTTCTGTTCTTTTCTTTCTTTTCCAATTTATATATTGCCATCAATAATTGTTCTTGCATGCATACGTCTGATCCATATTTATGCACACACATATCTATATATACCTATATATGTTTTAATACGTTTTTATAAATATTTATACACAGGCTTCTACATATATGTAAGCATGGCTTCTACGTATATGTAAGCACATATATATAAAACTTTCAATAAATATATATAGACAAATTCCCCTACTGTTAGAGTAATCATAGCAAGAAACAATTAACCCCATTAGATTGAGTCCTCGCATAAAATTTTTAAAAAAAAAAATTTAACTTTCAAGCATTTTTATTAACAGTTCTAAAGTTATGAAACTTATTCTTCTAATTTTCATCAAATCACGTTAAGCACAAACAAATCTTCATGATGATGAAGTCATTATTTTCATCTGTCACGGCTACTATAATTTCATGCTATTATCAATATTAAATGACGACTTAAATATTATCTGTTATGATTACTAGAATAACGTAATTATAGATAATACTGATCAAATAAGTTAGACGAACCCATATATGTATGTGTTTATATATATGTATACATGTAAATATGTAAATTTATTTTTACATGCATAAACAAAAATCGCCATGTGCATATCCATGGATCTTCACAATAGATGTGCATTCACGAAGCATAATTCGTCAGCACCTGAAGTTTGTGTGAATACCAATGCGTGTATAATGGGCTAGTTGAGCTATAACAGGAATATTTCCCGAAAAAAACAAAATGTACCCACTCTGTGATCTCCAATTTGCTTATAACAAGTTGACATCTTTTTTCTCATAAAAAAATTTTTTTTAAATAATTTCATATTTGATATTTAAGCAATATTCAAGTCCAATCTTATTTTAATACATAATTTATAACTGACAGTGAAACTATAAATTTGTATCCCAATATTCCTTCCGTCGAAAGCACTGTACAAAATTATGATAATCATGATCATGTGAAGATCACTTTTAAATTTTTTGAAAGTTCTAAATTCTCAAAATACTTACATCCAGCTGACATCAAAATAGCAAACTATATGATCTATGTTGATATAAAATTTATAACCTGATATAGGGTTTTTTTTTTTTTTTTTTTTTTTGGCGTTTATCACTTCCTCTCAATGTCTTTTTATCTTTCCATACCCAAGACAGCCTGTCTAGCACCAACATGAACTTATCTACTGCATAATAAATAAGAAAGAAGCCAAAACTTGTTACAACTAGCTCAACCGGTGAGAGGACAGATATTTATATAGGTGCTCCCTAATTCAAAACTTTAAAGTAGTTTCTTTATTATTTTTTTTTTTAACTAATTGTATGGCACGCGCTTTGCACATATAAAATAGATAAGCAAAACAAAGCAAAAGTAAAAGCAAAAATAAAATAAAATCTACATGGTAATAATGTGACGATCACGTGACTGTCACATGACAACCTAAGAAGGAATGACTTGGCTCTTTTGAATATAAGTAAAAGAGAAGTGAGCCATAGACTCCATATCGTAGTAAAATCTTAGAAATTAAAAATAAAAAAAAAGTATAAATAAAAAAAATAAAAAAGAAAGAAGCCACGTTGAAACATTACCTTATTGTATTGGCTAGTAACGGATTGGATGTAATCGAAGTCCCAAATCGCTGGGTATTGCGAGTACCCAGACGACCGAATTATAATCTCTTCCGCCATGCTTGATGTATCGACACACTGTTTTTCTGGTCACTGAAATCATATGTAGAGAAGCACTAGTTATACATATAGTAAGTAGATCTATATATATATATATATATATATATATATGCTTATATTTGCCCTACTAGATTTGAACAAACAACACCTATATGTATATATAGTAAGCCTATATATATACATGCAAGAAAAAACACTTTCTGAAAACATATCTATATATGATGTTTGTTTATCACCAGTTGAACAAAAAGAAGAGTGTTTACCTTATATTCTGTCTTTGCTTTGCAAGTTTTTTCCTCGACTTGGATGTGAAGCAGAGCATCTACTTATATACAGGTATATATAGACGGACAGGAGGCGATATGCTTAATACTTAAGTCATGACTTAGCTAACAAATCCAGTTCGTCAAATTAGTGGTCCCCATTTCTTGAGGAGAAAATCAATTTAGCTTTCCCCCTCTACAATGCGAATGCCTGTTTTTATATCCTACAATTTTTTTTCTTTCTAGTGTATGTTGATCTAATTTTATCCTAATTTTTTTAAGTTTATGTTAATTTCTATACTTAACTAATAATATAGAATTTGAGTCCCTCCATCTTTTTTTTTTTTTTTAAGTAAACTTCCAATAATTAAATAATATGAATGATTGCCTTATAATATTAAATTAGAGGTTTAACATTCAACTAGTAACGATTATTTACATTTCGATGTGTTACATATTTGGTCAAATTTGACACCTAGTAGCATATGCAAAATTTAAGTGACAAAAAAAATTGTATTGAAAACGATTTTTCTATCCAATTGTTATATCTTGTTATTTTATAGAAGTTGTTCAATCTTAAATTTGTTATTTTTTGCATGCTAAAATAGTCATATTTGAAAGTTAAAAATATGCTAAATATTCTCTCCTTCAAAACAGAAAAAAAAACAAAACAAAACAAAACAAAAACAAAAACAAAACAAAAAAAACTTTGACAATGAGTGGATTCGAACTCTACGTTTTATGATTAAATTGCAATTAAATGTGCAATTATCGCTCATAGTAGCTTTTAATAGCCAAAATTAATAACTGATACAATGTTAATTTGTACTAAAATATGAATAAAAGCTAGATTTTATTTTATTTTATTTTATTTAAATATTCACACAAGTAAGAACATGCATAATCCAATAAAACATATTGACCATAAGGACTTTCAAGACAAGAAATCATAGTGGAATCTTAAATGGAACCCCATTAAGTACAATTTCCAGTCCCACAACGGTGGGGAGTGTGGACTTCTAGTGATTTGTAAATGGCGTAAGCTCTTTTTCAGTCAATAAAAGCTAGATAATGACAACATGAACACCACAATTATCAATTTACAACAGAAAACACCATGGGTAACAGCCTCTAGCTTTTTCCATCACCAGTAGACATTGGTATTTTTTAACTCGACATGTTTAAAGTTTACGGAACCTACTAAGATATGTTTAAAAAACTTAAGAGTTAAGTTTTTCGTTTTCCTCTTTCTCGGCCTTCTCTTTTTATTTTATCATTTATCTTTTTAGTCTCTCTTTAAGGGACTTGCTTTTATTTTTTCTTTTGAAAGTTTTTACAGTATGACTTTGTATTTTATATTATTGAAAAAAACTATTGTTTTACCGTTGGATAATTTCTCAATGGTCTGATTTATAATTGAAGTAGTTATGTGTCTCATACAGTAGTAGCAGGGGCCTCACGTCACGCATCGGCGTGAGGAACAACATACCAAATCTGTCACCTATCTGGCTTTTTCAGATCTATGGAATGCCTATGGGGGTTGTTTCTGTATTTCAGTGTTTTCTTTTTTGTATTATGTTGACTATTTGTGTGCAATAATGGCATTGTTCTTGCTGGAATACTTGTTTGTTAGTTCGTTATTGATTAAAGCCTCCAATAATGGGGGTGGTTTCTCCACTTTCCAAGGTTTTCATTTGTCTGCTAGATCTACATCTTGGTAGTGTGTAATTGTTCTGCTAAACCTATGTCTATATGTAGTTAGCAGTGGCCTTTGTACTACAAGGTCCTAGCTCTAAATTGATTAGGAATATCCATCTATTACATATAGAGATCTTGTCGAAAAGAGCCTTATGCTTACTCGATCTAAGTGTGTCGAGGTATTGTTATGTTGTCACATTCATGGTCACAAATATCCACGATGTTTATGAAATTTTCACCGATTTTTTAGGGGTACCAAATTATCTTTTGGGGGTAAAATCTTTTACATCAAAATATGGCGAAATTTTGGAAAATATTGGTAAAAGTATTGTTGTCGATAAAATCTAGAGTAATTTGTACCAATATCAGGATATATTGGTCAAAATTTCAAATTCGTTTTCTATTTATCTTTTCAATTAACATGCTTAAATTTTCCGGTGGAAGAGTACACTGAGATCAAAAGACCAACAAACCTATATATGACATGCACATAACTATATTCAATACTATTCAAATAACATATCATGTCACCCCTATTACTTGAATCAAAATGACATTTCAATCATATTTTAACTTTATAGAACTTCTTTTGGTAGTGAGATAGGTAAGATGTAAGAAGTTTCACATGTAAAACTTCTGTATTTATTTGTCTTCTTAATGTTTATGCTATCCTAAAATGTTAAATATGTTTTAAAGTAAATTCTGTTACTTAAAAAATTTTCACCGTTATCGATAGTATCTCCAAAATTTCGGTAAAACTGGAGTTTCGATGTTCTTACCGATACAAATATTTTCGTGCTTGGTCCATTATACACATATATGTGTGTGTATTTATTTATTTTGAGCAGCAGACACGATCATGTGATTTGGTAACAAATCCAAAAACCAGTGGAATTGTTTATTGTTATACATAATGAGCAGCAGCCCCTGCATGTCGTGTAGTAAGGGACACCCTAACTTTATGCTTAAAAAAATAGATATAAATCAGAGTGTGTCCTCGTCAATCTTGAATTAGTTTTCATTTCTCCATGGAGAAATACTTCATTCAGTTTGATGATATACTTCTCACTGTCATTATATATCACCACATCTCTTAAATGTTATAATTACATTAATCAAACTCCCAAACATATTTACTTACTTAAATTACTCCCCTAAATTCACAGAGTTGCAATATGACCATCCCATTTTCCAACTGCACTTTTCACACTTTCTCATGTATACATTACTCGAAGTTTTGCCCTATTTTCCAACCTCACTCTTACTACTTTAACCTTGTCTTTTAGTTTTACATTCGTTCTATTACATTT
>CM046384.1:20264388-20280388 GCA_025413485.1 Ficus microcarpa | reverse complement strand
TGTGCTACATCCTCTGTGCACGTGGCTTCTTCACTATATATGAATATTTTTCAGTATTATGAGTTACAATTTCTGAGTGTATTTGGACAGTGTAAGAATGAAGCAAGATGGTCTCCCCCTAAAAGATCCTTTGTCTGAAGGGAGTCTTCATCTATTTATAGAGGAAGAATAGTGGGTCCGAACCCGTAATTTGGGATGAACGATTTTTGCCCTATGTCATTTGGGACACGTGTAAGAATACAAGTCATGATGTAGACTTGGTAGTTATTTGTCATTATGTAGATTTGGCAGTTAATGGGATGTATTTGATCATAAATCGTGGGCTTAGGAGTTATCAGAATAAACTGATATGATGTCACTATTGATCATGAGTTCGACAGTTATCAGAGTGAAATGATATGACGTCATCATTGATTGTGGGCTCAATGATTAAGGGGATTAACCTTTGTAGTCTTCGTCAAGGAGGAACGACAAACGATGAAACAATTAGTCAGAAAGACCTAATCTTTGTTGTGTCATTCGTGGCTTATACTTGATCCATGTTTTGAACAAACAAACATGCCAATTGACTACAAACGATCATCATTGATGATTGATCGAACTGAAATCATAAGTTGGGTTCAGCCCAAATATATGAAAATATTGAATAAACTATGATCAATAATTCGTTGTTCGTTCGACGAGCAATCAAGGACTAGTGGTGTTATGGGAGGACGAAGTCTAACCCAAACAGATAGCCCCCCACTCTATCGAGCAATTGGTTCTCAATAGAGTGTTTAATTATTGATGAAAAGGTAATGTCAACCTTTGGTATATCAGATTAAGGGAATCAGAATGGATTAACATCTCTTGATCGAAAATCTCGAGCTAGAGGAAAGAAATCATTTCCGACACATGGCATATGCTAATTGGGTATTCCGAAACGACAGCTTCTCCTTTTTTGAAATTTAAACTGTTGTGACGTAATACCTCTAAGTGGGAATTCGAAATGTTTCATGATTCGTGCCATTTGATTAGGTGCCATCTGAAAATCAGGGCCGTTGGATGCATTCACAAGAGGCTATAACGTTTCACCTTCCCCTCTCTTCTCTTACTTCTATGCTTGGAGCCTTTGAAAAACCAAAGTTCGAGAGTTTTCCCAAGACCTTTGAATCTCAGGCAAGATTTCTTCTCTTCTTCTCCATTTTGAGTAATTTTGATTTGGTAGGGTCGTTTCTAATCTGTTTCTGAATCTTTCTGGTTATTTCTCTGCCTTTTTCTTGGGTGAGTGATTTAGTTTGGGAATTTGCTTTGTTTTTCTGGGTTTTCTATTGAGTTCTAGATTGGTTGTTCTTCGTTTTCATTCTCAACTTTATAGAATTCTAACCAGCTAGAGACTTAGATCCAAAATTATTCCATCGTTCGTTCAAAATCTGTTTATAAACCCATGGATAGAGGGAAGCAACCTATCGAGGACGTAGTCGTAGATTGGACAAGCAGCGACTCTAGTGACAGTGATTCTGATAATGAATCACTGATAATGAAGTATCGTCATTAATCCTTTGTCATTCGAAAGTCGTATTTGACTCGCTTCAAATGCGAAAGGCGTAGGGACAAGTAATGAAACGTCGGAGAGGAATTGACTGGCAACGGTGTCGAGAGCTGGAATTTTATCAATTCCTTCGATAGCTCGACTGACTAAGTCTCCACGTCGACTTAGTGTAGAATCATTTTTACGAATGTCGAGCCCTCATTCCGTTTTGACAAATGATAACTTATCAGCCATTAGGGGTCGATACAGGTTCCTGAACAAAGTCTAACTTCGCCTTCCATTTCCAAACGAATGGGCGGAAATAGTGTCGGAGGGTTGGATTTGTATGTACACAATTTTATTTCAAGTGTGGACTTCGACTCCCGATTCATCCCTTAATTATCCAAGGCATGCATCATTATCAGCTTAATATTCCTCAACTGATGCCGAATGGTATAAGAGTCTTCCTGGGTCTTATTATGATAGCAAATGAGGCGGGTGTCAAGCTGTCGGTGGATGATGTCCTCGCCCTTTACTACCCACAAGAAAATTCGAAAGACCGTGGTAGATACTCAATGTATCCAAGGAGGAAGAAACAGTTGGTCGGTGAAATGAAGAACGTTGACAGATATTGGCAAGACCGTTACTTTATCATGCCTGTGAACAAAAAATCAATGGGTGGACTAGCTAATGCTTTTTACCCTTTATGGGGTATTCTTCGTAAGTTTCAAATGAAGAACATTGTGGGTTCAACAAAGTATTCGTCGCTGAAATTTTGTTGTAGTTTGTTGTTTTGTGTTACAGGCAAGGAGCTAAAGAAACCACCTCTAAAAGCTCTTCTATTCGAAGAAAAACTTGAACGGTTGTTGGCACATCCGAACCGTAAGTGGGATAAAATAAATATTCCCAAAAGACTAAGAGCGTCGAGCCTGTGGAAGGACTTCATCAAGCTCAAAACAGGTATAATTAAACGAGTTCCTTCCTGGGTTGATTGGCCGTTCATGATCAGAGGAGCATTGATGAAACTCTTCAGTACGTCGCTGTTCATCGAGCCACTTTCTGACAAAGAGGCTTTGATCGCAGAGTTAGCCCTAGATACGATGAATATCGACTTTCCATCTCCTAAAGAGCTACTTGTGAGGAAGAAGGTCGAGAAAGAAGCTGTAAAGGCAACTGCAGTAAAGAAAGCGGTGCAAATAAGTCGAGTAGCCAAGCCTCCACCATTGCCGGTCTTGGAGTCCTCTCTGGAACCATTGAATGTGCCTGTTCGGTCTCCTGCCAAGAAAAGGAAGGTGGATGAGAAACCAAAGAGGAAAGTTCCAGTGAAGAGAAAGAAAGTCACAAAGGCTTCTACATCTGAGACGGATGTCGAACCTCGTGCTTCTAATCAAAGGGATGGGCATGTGGAGGTTGAGTTACCAGCTGGGGCGAGCCTTCTTCAAGACAAGAGGCTTGGTGTTGGGATCATGCGTCAACTGTTGTCCGACGTTGATTCTAAAATTATAAATAAGGGTCGAATTCAGAGCCATCTCAAATAATTCTTATGGGATGGTTTGAAGGTATGTCCTCATAACTTATGAATTCAAAAATCAATACTGGTAGTCATTAGAAATGGTTGTCTAACCATGATTTTGCACTACAGAGTAATCTGCGAGCCATGGGCTTAGTATATCATGCAACTGATAAGGTTGTCAAGCAGAAGAAGCTTGTTAAGGAGCTCCAAGATAAAGACAAGGAGTGTGGTGAGAAGCTGCTCGACATTGAATGAAAGTTCGAAGATGTTAAAACAAGCGTCGAAGATTTAATAGCAGAGCTCCAAACTATTAATCAATCGGCGAAGAAAAGGGCAAACATGAAGAAAGTCATAGTCGACAGGTACAATGAGGCAACAACCAAGATCAAGACCCTTGAGGAGTCGTTGCAACAAAAGGAAGCTAATGTCTCTGCACTCGCTACTCGCATCATTGATGTGTATGGGAGAACCACTTTGAAAACTCGTTATGACCTCTTAAAGGAGTATAAACAAGGCCTTTTTGTCGATGATGATGTCGAGGAAGAGATCAAGCTATACGAAGAATCTCTTGCAGAAGCCGAGGCTTCATCGTCCGCCCCTGTCGATGTTGATGCGCTAGTACTGAATAAGCTTAAACCTGCTGATGTTGAGCCTCCCAGCAATGTTTATCCCTCCGAAGATCATGAGACGCAGTAGTAGTTACTTTGATGTAATAGTTGTAGCATTTTATTTTTACTTTTATCTTCATTTTTATTAGAACATCAAATTATGAACATTAATGATTTATCTACTTAGTAAAAATTTTGATTTAATTTAATCCATGTTTCTGTTTACGTAATGGTGATGTAAAATGTCGAATGTCGTATGACAAATCGAGCATTGTTCGTGCTGAAAAAAAATGTGTGAAGAATAATCGCACGATTATGGATCGTGTAGTTCATAAGAAATGAACATTGGATCTTTAAGCCACAACCATGTGTCACTTGAATTGAAATAAAGAAGTTGAGTCGATGTATCCGTGATAAAACTTGGATGATCATTCTTGAGATAAGTCAGTAGCGAATGTGAAGAACACGCGTTTTTACTTTAAAACATGTTTTTAATTAGAAAGAATAGTTGCACCCGTTTATATATCATGAGCTGTCTATGTACCCATGTTTAGGGATCAAGCCGTTCGTAATTTGATTGTACAATGTAATTTTTTAATTTTGTGATTGGACTCATACGACGTAATTTTTTGATTTTTGTGACTGGACTCGTACAAATATATACGAGCTGCTTACATACCCTTGTTAGAATCAAGTCGAACGTAGTTTAATTATACGGTGTAGTTTTAGGATTCGACCTAAAGGTTCGATCTCGTTTCGAATGTTCACTGTAATGGATCGAACCTTTATAAATGTAAACAAATCAGAAATTACAAGAAACTTGGTAAAATTACAAGAAATTAGAAGTAGTACTTGTGAAGGTGATGAGAATTCCAGCTGCGAAGCACTTCAATTCCATCTATCATTTTAAGATGGTAAACACCCAGACGGACGACTTTTAAGATCCTGTAAGGTCCTTCCCAATTTACTCCTAACTTTCCAACATTTGGTTCAGTAGTATTCTGGAATATCTTGCGAAACACAAGGTCCCCTTTGTTGAAAGTTCGCGGGTGAACCTTGGAGTTATAATATCTCGCCACCGCTTGTTGATAATTCGCCATGCATACTAGGACTTGATCTCGTCTTTCGTCAAGTACATCCAGACTGTTATTGAGCATTTCTTGATTCTAATCCTCATTTTCAAAGGATAGCTATCGTCGAAGCATGGGAACGTCAATTTCTGCTGGGACAAACGCCTCTGCTCCAAAAGTTAGTGAGAATGGTGACTCACCAGTCATTCTTCTTTGGGTTGTCCTGTATGCCCATAGAACGCCATATAGTTCATCTGCCCATCGCCCCTTTCTAGCTTCGAGTTTCTTCTTCAACTTCTGGACTATCGTTTTGTTAGTCACCTCAGCTTGTCCATTTCCTTAAGGATATCTCGGAGTGGAGAAGCTAAGCTCAATCTTCCATCCTTGCCAGAAGTTTCTGAAGTTGCCTGAAATGAATTAAAACCCATTATCAATGACAGTTTCTTGGGGGACACTAAATCTACAGATTATGTTTTTCCATATGAAACCTTCGACATCTGAATATTTTATATCTGCATATACCTCTGTTTCGACCCACTTTGTGTAGTAATCAGTGAGTATAAGCAGGTATTTTTGTTGATCGCTCGCCCTTGGTAATGGCCTTATGATGTCCATTGAATATTTCATGAATGGATAAGGAGATTCGATGCTCGAAAGTCGCTCTGTTGGTTGATGGAATACCATGGAATGCCTTTAGCATTTGTTACACTGCCTTACAATATTTTCACTATCGCGGAGAATGGTTGGCCAGTAATAGCCCTGCCGCTGCACAACCTTAGCTATTAGTGCCGTACAGTCGATGGTATAGTAACCGTGATCTTTGTGCAACTCATAGTATTTTGTCATATCTCTGGCCAGATTTTCTGGTAACTTCTTTAGCCACGTGATGAAGTCTTGGTGCTTCAAATGAGCGATCAACTCTGACAGGCTGATGTCGAGTGCGTACTTGGGTCCGTGCGTCTTCCTGGGCGCGTGCGTTCGCATCTGAACGTTTTCTCTTGCTCGTCACGAGTTTTAGCTACGTCTTCCCTCATTCGAGCTAGATCACGTTCGACTCGTTCGTTTCCTTCTTCTAATTCGATAAACCCTTTTAATCGATGCATAGTGTCTTAGATCGTAGGCGAATATATGGCGTAGATTTCATTCTTAAATAAAGACTTATGTTTTCAGGCCTTTCTTTAGTGCTTCTTTCGTGGTTCCACAGTCCAATCTAGAAATCTCTAAAATCGCTTTGCTGAAACGCTTGATATAAGCGCGGAGCAACTCATGTGGTTTTTGGACCACACCCCACAAATCCTTCGTTGTTTTTCCGGACTGTATGTGGACGGAATTGCTTTTCATGAATTCTAACGAGAGTTTGTCAAATGAATCTATAGATTTAGAGGGAGGTTGCAAGACCATCTTAAGGTTGGTCCTTTCAAATTTTGTGCAAATAGGTTACACATCATGTCATCGAACATGTTAGTCGGAATGTTCATTGACTGTATGACATGATTGAATTGTAACAAATGATCGTGGGGGTCTGACATTCTGTCAAACCTTGGAAATGAGATGCTGCCAAACTTAGGGGTTATAGTGTTCGTTATCCGCTTTGTAAGGGGCATCTCTCGAACTCCGCGAGCGAGATCGTCGAACCCTGGTGTTGAAGTTGTTGCTCTATGTATCTGTAAAGAAAAGCATTGCTTCATCTATGCTTCTAATGTCCTTATTTCTTTAGACATAAAGCTTCGCATCATCTCTTCGACATTCATCGTTCCTTGTGGCACAGGACATTTTGGTGGTGGTAAATCAGGTGTTAAACGATGCGTCAAGGTAGTATGCCTTCTGGAATTAGATTCGTGTACTTGCTACTACTGCTGTGCTCACCTTTTGTTTGTCATTGCTGTGTATCCTAGTGTGGACAAGGCCTGCATTTGAGCCATGGGGCTGTGCGCAATGTTTCGCGTCCTCTGAGGATAGTACGGCATAGCTTGCTGTTAACCCCTAATGTTTGTCCCTAACAAATACCTAACATATGGGTTGTAGTAGTAGGAGTAGGCGGCCTACGTATTAATAGCCATCAACTGGTTCTTTAAAACTTGGTTCTCTACACTGATGCTTTCCATCTAGTTCTGTTGGGCGTTTTGCTTTCGTGTAAGTTCGTCAACCAGTCGCATTAGGTTAGCAATTTGGGCATTTCCTCCTGATGTTGAGGCATCTAGTTGGGTAACAAGACTGCCCTGCAATGGTTCCTCTCGATGCTCGTGTTCATCTGCCATGAATGCTCTATGAATCTCTGGTGTAAGATAGCCAAAGGCCCCACGGTGGGCGCCAAACTGTGGATGCTAGGAATCTATCGTCAAATTTTTAACCAGTGTTAGTAAGACAAAGGTAAAAAAAAAATGATAATTAGGGTCCTTGGACATTGCTTATGAAATTTATGAAACATCATAATTATAAAATAATCAAATTAGAAAGAGATGAAAGAAATCAGAACAACAACATTGAAATTTATAGAGGTTCACCAGAAATGTGCTACGTCCTCTGTGCGCGTGGCTTCTTCACTATATATGAATATTTTTCAGTATTATGAGTTACAAGTTTTGAGCGTATTTGGACAGTGTAAGAATGAAGCAAGATGGTCTCCCCCAAAAAGATCCTTTGTCTGAAGGGGGTCTTCATCTATTTATAGAAGAAGAATAGTAGGTTTGAACCCGAAATTTGTAGTAAACGGTTTTTGCTCTAAGTCAGTTGGGACACATGTAAGAATACAAGTAATGATGTAGACTTGGCAATTATTTGTCATGATGTAGATTTGGTAGTTATTGGGATGAATTTGATAATAAATCGTGGGCTTAGTAGTTATCAGAATGAACTGATATGACGTCATTATTGATCGTGAGTTCGATAGTTATCAGAGTGAAATGATTTGACGTCATCATTGATTGTGGGCTTAACAGTTAAGGGGATTAACCTTTGTAGTCTTCATCAAGCACGAACGATGAACGATGAAACAATTAGTTAGAAAGACCTAATATTTGTTGTGTCACTTGTGGCTTATACTCGATCTATATTTTGAGAAAACGGGCCTGCCAATTGACTATGAACGATCATTGTTTATGATTGATTGAACTGAAATCATTAGTTGGGTCGGGCCCAAATATATGAAAATATTGAATAAACTATGATCAATAGTTCGTTGTTCGTTCGACAAGCAGTCAAGGACTAACGGTGTTATGGGAAGACGAAGTTTAATCCCAACAGTTTTCAATATTATAGTTTCTTTTTAATAATGTGCTTCGTTTTTGTTAAAAAAAAATTATTTTCTATGACATTCAAAACTTTTCTTATTTAATAAAATATTTTTATTGCTGGACACGATTAAGGCACGAGGATAGCACGGCACGGCACGTTTATAAATGGGCCTTGGACAAGGCTTGACGCTATAAATTTTTTATGAGCATGGCATGGCACAGTACATTATTAAATGGGCCAATACGAACACAACATGAAATACTAATTGGTTCAAAATAAATGGGCCGGACCAACCTGTTTGATATCTCTAGTCAAAAATGTGTCGTCGATAATCTTGACAGTCTTTAATTACTCAAAAGTGATTCATATCTATAATTTTTTATTTTTTACTTTTAGAAAACAAGCATTCGTAGTGGTGCAAAGAAAATTTCGTGTTAGATTGTAAGATTATAATATATATATATATTTATATATATGTCTGTGTGTGTGTGTTTTTTTTATTGAATAAGACTATAATATTGTAGACTATAATAAGACACCATGTGCGCACCATGATTGTAACAGCGACATTTTTTTTTTTTTAATAACAGCGACATTTTATTATTATTATTATTATTATTATTACTCTGTGGTTGTTTGGAAATTGGAAAGAGGGAAATAAAAAAATGGAAACAATCTTCATGTTGGATACCAATTTTTATTATTGGATTAGTTAGAGTACGTGTAGACACGTGTAAAATAACATATTGTCTAAATTATAATTGAGAGAGTTGTGAGAAAAAATGTTTAAAGGTAGATGCATTTGAAAAAAATTGTGTTAGTAAGGACAAAGAAACCCACAAAAAAAAAAAAAGTAAAGAAAAGAAAAAGAAAAAAAAAAGTAAAAAGTAAAGGCTGACCAAAACAGTACTTAGAAATGTGGTTGTCACTTTTGATAATATGCAAAGTTTTGAGTTTGGTTCTCCTATCACCAAATTAAAAGGTAATAACAATTACACTTAAAGGAAACCTCACCGAACTCTACTTAAAGGTTCAAAGTTCGAATTCTCTTATCCTAAGTTCAAAGAAAAATTAAAAAATAAAAAAGAGAAAATTGAGGATTTATTTGAGAAAATTATTTTAATAAGCACAAATTAAAAGAAAGAATGGTAAGATCAAAATAAATGAGAAAATGTTTAAACAATAAAAAAATTAAATTATTTTATAGAAAAATTAACTATGGTACATATGAATAAGAAACAAATGTTTAAATATAGAAGAATTAAAAAGAAAAAGAAAAAAGCTATAAGATAGTTAAAATAAGAAAGTTGAAAGAAATAGAGAAACCAAAAAATAAAAATGAAAATTTACTCAAAAAATAATAAATAAAAATAAGAAAAATGAGGATATAGGTTAAAAAAAAAAGTTATCTTAATGGGGACAAATTGAAAGGAAAAATGATAACACTAAAATAAATGGAAAACGTGTTTAAATAGTAACTAAGTGAAATTATTATATAGAAACTTAATTGAGGCACATACAAGAAACAAACAAAAATGTTTAAATGGAGATACGTTTGAGAAAAAGTTTCAATAATGAAATTAAAAAAAAAAAAAAAAGGAGTTATGAAAATCACATTCTTAAAAATAATATTTTAAGAGATAAAAGGAAATTTATTAAATGAAGATATATTTTAAAAAGTTATTACACAATACAAATAAGAAAGAAAAAAAAAATGTATTTGGTGCTATATATTAAAGTTTTGGATTTTGAAGAAAAAGAGGAAAAAAAAATGTAATAAGAAGTTATAAAAGGGGAAAAATCATGAGGCAAAAGTAGCGGGGGGTTGGTGATAGCATGGTAGATCCTTGATAGCCAACTGAGAAAAATTAGTATAAAGAACATGTTTTCTTATCATATCTAAGAAAAATGGTTCCTACCTTTTAGATTAAAAACCTGAAAATGATAAGGTTATCTATAAGGGGAGGGTGGTGTCAAATCATAAAAAAGAAAAAAAAAACTCAAAAAAAAAAAGGAAGGGGGAATCGGTGGTTGAGGGTCAAATAAAAAAAAGCAAAAAAAAAAAAAAAAAGCTTAAGCGGATGGTCAAATCAAAGGCAAAAAAAATTTAAAAAAAAAAATAGAAAAAGCATTAAGCAAAGAGGCAAGGCAAAGAAGAAATATGAAGGGAAAAAAAGAAAAAAAAAAAAAGGGAAAGAAAGACTGCCACGTGTAAGAAGGAGAGGAAAAGCACTCTGAGACTTTTATATATGTTAAGATAAGATAATAGATAACGTATCCAATGAGAACAATTTTTGAGACAACTAAATCGTGGTTTGCATAGATGATTGATTGATTAATATACAAGTGGAAGAAGAAGTTATCAAAATGACGTTGTATATGAAGTAAGAATATTGACAAAAGAACACAAAAATAAAGATAAAGTGCTCCCCTGGTCCCTGAACTTTTAAGGAATGTGTCGATTGATCCGTGAGCTTTTAAGGAAGGTGCCGATTGATCCCTAAACTTTGTTTTTTTTTTAAACAGGTCCCCCAAACTCTTAAAAAAAGTGCAAAAAGGGTTAGTCACCATAAAAAGAAAGACGGTTTTTACCCATCTAAGTCGCACATGCCTTCACTTTAAGGGCATTTTGGTAAAAGAACCTGATTTATTTTTTAAAAACATAATTAAAATTAAAAAAGAAATCCCGAGTTTAGTATTCATGTTTAATTCCAACTAAATTATACTTTTTCATATTAATTTTTGTCTTTTTCTGAAAAGTCAAAAAAATTTATAACTAATTTTTAAAAAATCAACCAATTCAAACTTAAAAATTTCATCTCATCTTAAACGCAACCCAAACACCAAATGAATCATTAAAAAACCAAAAAAACAAAAAAACAAAAAACAAAAAAAACAAAAGGCCAAAAAATTGATTTTTAAAAAAAGGCAAAAAAGGGTTTCTATTTTCTGTTGTGCTCGTCGGAGAGCCATAGAGGTTTGTGAGGCCCGCAACCTTGGAGGGAGATAGGTGCACAATAGGGGGTGGGGGGTGACTAGATCGGCACCAGACCATTGAGCCCATGCTTTTCCAAGCCACTACAAAGTGGATCTATCATTAGGGCTCGCGTGTGATGGCTCACTACGGCGCAGTAGTTTCTCTACGGCTTAGGCTTGTTTGGTGGTGCGACGGTTGGAGATTAGTATCACGACAAAGGAGGGAGGCCGTGACGCTTAAATTCATGTGCGATTGAAAATCGGTTCATGGCAATGTACAACCTCTACTTTTGCGACGTCGTCCGAGGGGGGACGGCGAGCAGAGGTTTTTATGGGTCTAGGTTTGTGATGGGGGACATTGGCTTGCGATGGAGGAGGGAGGTGGTGATGCATTTTGTTGATGGGATTGCACAATGGCAGTGGGTGAGTTGGGTGGTGATGTTTGATTTTCATTTTTATTTATTTATTTTTAGGTTATTTTTTGAATGATTTTGTTAAGGGTAATTTAGTAAATTCCATTAAAATTTAAGACCAATTATAGGTTTCCGTTAAGTTTTTAATGACAGTTAACAAAAATAATTAACTCACACCTTTTTTAACAGTTTGGGGACCTGTTACTCACTACAAGAAATGTGACTTTAAGAGACCAAAGTTTTTGTTACCAAAAAAAATTTGGTAGCAGAAAATAGAGTTTCTGTTACCAAATTTTGGTGGCTGAAAGGTGTAGACATTTTGTTACCAATTTTGGTAGCAAAAACGACATAATCCGCTACCAAATATTTTTGGTAACAGATGGCAGGGCGGGAATTGAATTTTAGTTCCCGCCGATAACATTTTGCTACCAAAACACTATTTGGTAACAAAATGCTAACATTTGCTACCAAAATTTGGTAGCAAATTGTAATATTTTGCTACCAAAATTATTTGGTAGCAAAAAAAATTGGCAGTAGGCCAAATTTTTCCCAGGTAGTGTTATTTGCTACCAAATGAAATTTTGATAGCACATTATATATTTCCGCTACCAAAATTTTGGTAGCGCAATCGTACAGTTTGCTACCAAACACATTTTGGTAGCAAAAATTTCCCCCTAATGTCATCTGTTACCAAAAATTTTTTGATAACAAAATATTGTATTTTGCTACCAAAATTTGGTAATAGAAGATAAGTTTCTGCTATCAAATTTTGGTAGCAAAAAATGTTATTTCAAATCTAAAACCTTATTTTGGTTGCAAAAATGTTGGCGGGAAACGAAAAATATTCCCGCTCAAATCATGTGCTACCAAATCTTTGTTCGTAGTAAAATAGTGCATTTTGCTAACAAAATTTGGTAACAAAAAATGAGTTTCTGCCACAAAATTTTGGTAGCAAAATATATTACGTTTGCAACCGAACCTATTTTGGTTGTAAAAATGTTGGCGGGAATTTAAAATATTTACCGGGGATGGTTTTTCCTACCAAATTAAATTTGGTGAGAAAGTGACATATTTTGTGCTACCAAATGTTGGTGGCAAAATATAATTTTTATCTACCAAATTGTAAATTTGGTAGCGAAATATATTATTTTTTGCTAGTATATATTGATGATAATATCTTATTGCTTTATTATATAGAATAAGATATATCATTGTCGAAGTTGTATTTTATATTATAATGGTGCTAAAAAATGATTTGAATTAAATTTTAACAATCAAATGAAAATTTTTAGCATTTAAAAAAAATACCTGTTGGGACTACCATACCAAAATAAGGTCATAAAATACATACTTTTGAGTACTACATTATTATTTGATAGTAAAATAAATGCTTTTTTTCCCCCAAAATATTTTTGGTAACTATCTATATTTTAATTATACATAATACAAACTCATAAGTTATTCACCATATATCCCTACTTTTAGCAAATTAAAGAAGGCAACATATAGTACTGACTCTCTATGTATATATCTCTCTCTGTCTCTAACTCCCTCTCTGATCTATTCCTAATTAACACTTGACCTCTGTCTCTCTCTGCTTGCCGGATGTCGCCTTCCTTCGCCCCACCGAAACCAGTTGGCGTCCTCCCTTCACCGCGCCGGCACCAGACCTCCGTCGCGCCGTCAGCAGGCCTTTGCCGTCCCATCGCTGCGCCGGCACCATCTCCACCATCCCCTCTCCACGCCGTTGCCGGATTCGCGGTTGCCAACCCTTTCCACTCGCTGGCGTCGAAAATGCAGTGACCAGCAACGGAAATCAAAGCAATCTGAGGAGGTAAAAAGCCAAACTGAAAACCCCCAAGTTTTTATATGAAATCCCCTCACGAAGATTCAAATAATTTCACTATCTCTCTGTCTCTAACTCTCTCTCTCTATCTTTAACTCTCTCTCTCTAACTCTCGACCTATGTCTCTCTCTAGCTAGGTCTGGACTTCGCGGCACCATCTCCACCGTCCCCTCTCCACGCCGTGGCCGGATTCACGGTTGCCAACCCTTTCTTGTCTTAAGTTTAAATTTTCTGCCAGTCTTTAATTTCATGGTATTTTATTAGGATGATCGTTGCAAATTTGATCGGTTTAGCTCGGTTTTTCGACCGAGTTTAGGTTATAAACGTAAGTCCCGTGTAGGGGTGAAATATGTTCCAAGTGTTAGATGTGTATTCTACAGTATTCTTGTTGGAGGCAGGAAAAAAAAAAGTCGTGAGACCCTTTTTTCTTTGCCAATGCTGCTTTAGTTATGCTTAATATAATTGTTTTACTCTATAGAAATAGGTTGTTTGTTCTGGATATTCTAATTAGTTTTAGCTTGAATTAGACAGTAAATTGCCATTTTTATTTAATTATTTTTAGAAACTATCGACCATTCAGATGTCTCTATATGTCTATACTTGTTTTAGTTGTTGTTCTAAACCAACCAAGTTCAGTATGTGTTCTTGAGATGTTGAAGCTTGTTGATATGTTGCATTTATTGGAAGAGATTTAAATGAAAATGTTTCTATCAGTAGCCTCTTTGACTTGTACTTCAAATTATTCGTCTGTTCAAGATTGTGGTTTAGTCAACCTGCTACTGAAATGTTTGTTTCATGTTGGAAAATTTTTCATTTTGGATTGGCCGGCCTTAGTTAGGTGTTTTAAGCATTCCCATCAATGTGGGAATACACTGCACATTGTTGTGGATCTTATTCTAATGGCGTTTCTACTCTGTCTTAGCCTTCTATTCTATTCATTGATTTCTTTGATCTTTCGTTCTTTTCTTTTATTTTTATTTTTTTATTTTTTATTTTTTATTTTTTATATTGACTCATATTTTTATTTTTATTTTTATTTTCATTTTTCCCTTTTTTTTCCCTCTTCAAACAAGCGTCACTAGTCAACAATTAAGGTTTGAGATTGGGAAATATTATGGATTTCATGTATGTAGTTCAAAAACACATAAAAAAGTTTGGTATATTCATATTGAAGAGGTATCTTCAGTCATGGAGAACTGATTGGCTTTTTTAATTTTTTTCGGTAAATGAGAACAGATTAGCTTTATTCCCACATGTTGAATGGTTTGCATATTCTTCGGTAAATGAAATTAATTTACATTTTTAACTTAAAAACAGTCTGAAAACTTCTTGCTAATTTATCCTCCTAGATGTATTTCAAGATTTCTGGATTAATGTTCTATATTTGGTGAGTTACAAATAAGCAAATTATAGCGAATCACGAGGATGGACAACTAAGAGAGCGAATGAAGATTATGTAAGAAACCAAACACTTAATCATTTAATTTGATTGTTTATTTTTTGAGTCTAACTTCTAAGTTTAACACTTCACCTAATGCAGGACCAAATGATCAAGATTCGCGATGCTCGTTTAGGTGAAGTACCAGAGGGGTCAAATCTTGACTATGATGCGGAGGAAGAAATTTACTCTCAAGTTTTATCTGGCGCGAAGTATGAAAAATATGGTTTCAAGCGTGGCATAGGTCTTATACCTAGAAACACGTCACAAGCTTACAAATCGGGACAACCAAGATATGAAAGCCTTTAAAACGAAGTTCGGGAAGGCAAACTTCGCATGGTAGAAATGGAAGACCATTTGAAACAACAAAGGGAGGTCATTCAGATGCCACTTCAGCGGCTTAATATGCCATCAAATCATCTTGGACTGAACCTCCCAGGCAATGAAGATCCGCCACCACCGCCAGCTCCAGCACCAGTTTGTTAGAGGTTTTTCTTCTTGCAAGATTAAGTGTTTATTAGTACAATATTTAGTGAGCCGTGACTCTTGAATTTGCTTAAGTATTACTATTTTAGTATTTTGTTTGGATTCTAATATGTATCAAGATATTTAGAGAGATTTGGTATTTTGTTTTAATTAATATTTGGTATTTTGTCTATTAAATTTGAATTTCATTCATATATTTTGGGGAAAATTACAGGTATATAAATTTGTTTATATTTTGGTGGCCACAAAATTCGGCACCAAAACTTTAGAAATTTTTTTGCCCTTTTTGCTACCAAATAGTTGGATGCTAAAACATAAGAATTTGCTACCAAGTACCTTTTGCTACCAGAAAATTTGGTAACTAAATCACATATTTTCTGCTACCAAATACCTTTTGTTACCAAAAATTAGGTAACTGAATCTCCTACTTTTGGCTACCAAAATACATTTTGTTACCAAAATTTTGGTACCTGAAATTATAGACTTTTTGTTACCAAATATCTTTTGTTACCGAATTTTTTTGGTAACTGAATATCCTATTTTTCGCTACCAAATACATTTTGTTACCGAAATCAATTTTGGTAACAAAAAGTTTTTGCTACCAAAAATTTGACAACAAATACTTTTTGCGACTGACTTTCCGCTACCAAATATATTTGGTAACAAAAACTTATTGTTACCAAAAACATGACTTTCAGCTACCGAATTTTTGGTAACTGAAAATCGATTTTCTTGTAGTGACTCAAAAAAAAAAAATAAAAAGTTTAGGGATCAATCGGTGCCTTCTCTGAAAGTTCAAGGACCTTTATAGCAAATTACTCTTTAATTAATGACAATGACAATGTCGTCTGAATTAATTTGTAACATTTATTTCCTCTAACTTTGAATCATTAGATAATTTTTTGC
>CM046384.1:20239288-20264288 GCA_025413485.1 Ficus microcarpa | reverse complement strand
TTTAATGATATTTCTCTATCAATGGAGTTACGTTTAACGCTAAGCTGCTTCTTCTTTTTGGTTTTAACTAAAAATTAGACTCTAAGTTGAAAACCTTAAAATTTGGGTGTCACCCTGAATACATAGAAAAAAAAAATTAAAAATAAAAACTGTCTCAATCGGATTTGAAACGTCAAGATGAAAAAGAATCCAAAAATTAATATTGACAAAGTATTTGAATGGTGTCAAATCCAAGGAGGTGCCAACGTTTTATTTTTCTTCTTAAAGCCAAATGAATTATTTGAAAACTTTTTTATGGCATTGCAAATGATCTTTCCCAACTCCCTTGTAAATGGGCAACAGATCAATGAAACACAAATGTTTTCAAATAATTTAAACAAATGGGGCCTTGTATTTATTTATAAACTTTAAAAATTCAATTCAAATAGATTAGGTATGCAAAACATTACAGCTTTCAACGATTAGTACTAAATCAAATTCCAAAATAACTATGCATTTCAAACTTTGTATAAAACCAGTATATATATATATATATTTTGAATAAGTAAAATTAACAAAAACAAAAAAGAAAAGCAGAAATTAAGTAGAATAACAACCAATTAAAAGCAATCAAAACAAATAAGAAATTACAAAAATTTGCTCAATTTAAGTAAACATATATCTAATAAATTCTAAATTTTTACCGTCAAATAATATCAGATGAACTTTAATAACAAAACAAAATAAAACCAAATCTATTATCTACTATCTTTTATTTTCCGATCACCGTAAAAAAAACAAAACAAAACAAAACAAAACAAAAAAACAAAAAAAAAAAACAAAAAAAAAAAAAAAACAAACAAACAAACAAAAAATTTGCTACTAACCTAATATGAAAAATCACATTTCTCAAACGTAAAAATTATATTATCTAACACAAATCAAATCCTTCTAATCTAATCACATTTGATCATAAAGACAAAATAAAATCACAATCAATAGAATCAATAACACATTACTTGAGGACAGGCAATCGCGAGGGCGTGACGGATTGGGGAGTGAGGGAGGGCGAGGGCGGGAAGGCGACTGTTGAACAACACCAGCCCAGGCACACTTCCCATTCAGGCCCATTAGCAAATCTTAACAATTGGGCTTAATTACAAAAACTTCCCTGAATTATAGAAATTGTAATATTTTAAAATAGAACAAATTTTGCCCCCAACCATTTAGAATTTTTTCTGATATTATATGATGGTTAAAAAATTCAATGTGCCATGCACATAACGAGAAAATCAATTAATTAAAAAAATTCTCCCTAAACAATAGGCCTTGCAAGCGAATGTTAAAATCTATGCTCCATTAACAAATCAAGTCCTTTTGCAAGAGTTAATTTGTGTGTTGTTTTTCTGAATGTTATTTCTTATATTTCTTATAGTTTTAATCAAAGAACTTAAAATATGCATTAGAATAGAGATAAATAATAATTATTATGTATATATATAATATTTCAACAACCATATGTATTTAATGGTTGATATGCATAATTTCCATCCATCAAAGTAACATAAGGACTAAATTTGTTAATAGAATAAAGATAAGAGGGAACTAATGTTTCATTTTGGAATTATGTGGTAAAGGGTGACAGACTTATAATTCATGGGGAATTTTTGTAATTATATATATATATATATATCTAATAGTTAAGGCTATATGTATATATTATATGTATATCTACGTCATACATATATAGAAATGTGAAAGTATACTGCTGTGTGCACTGTTTTTAATGCAAAACTTTTTTTTTTCCTGGTCCTTGGGTTTTTTTTTTTGTCCAATATTTTTTTTTCATGTGTCTATCTATTTTTTATTATTATTTTTAGGTCCTTTATTGAATTTTTGTCTATTTTTATATTTATTACTTCAATTCTCTCTATTGAAATAAATTTTCTCAAATACGTTCAACCATGTACATAACATATAACACATGCTTTAAAATGGTGAGTGTATAAATAAATATATATATGCTAGTTACTCTTAAAAGTGCCTTGCTTCATCCCCTCCAAGCTTGCCACGTGACAATTTTGTTTTAAAAAATTTTATATTTTTAATTTATCTTTTTGTGGCTTTGTTTGTCTGTCCCGCACATTAAAAAAAAAAAAAAAAAAAAAAAAAAAAAAAAAAAAAAAAGAACAACTATTCAAGTAATATAGATAATAAAGAAAGGTGCATCGAACTCAAGAGGAATCGTTGTGGAAATGTCTCCAAGGTGTGGATTTCTACCACATGTCAATCACCAATATTGGATCTCTCAAGGCTGGGTGTGCAAGATTAAGACTCGTCGAAATGGATTGATTAAGCGATATAAAAGGTCACTGGTGGCTCGGGGATTTTCTCAGCAGTGTGGACTACACTACTATGAGACATTTATTTTGGTGGAAAAAATCACTACTGTCTAAATCACTACAGCTAGTACAGACTAGAAATTGTAACAGATAGATGTGAAGAATGATTTCGTACGCGAAGAGCTGGATCGAGAGATCCATATAAATCAACCAAGGGTTTTTCAGCATGGAGCTCATCCCGATTTCGTGTGCAAGTTGAGAAAAGCTATTTATTGTTCGAAGCTCGACCAAGAGCCTGGTACGGTAATATTGCTGATATTGTAACGTCCCACAGTGGTTATTCTGTGGCACATGCAGATTTTCACTTATTTGTTAAAGCTAATGAAGAAAAGTTGACGATTGTGTTGGTGTACGTTTGAACAACAGAAAATTTGCAATGCTCTTCTGGATGAAGGAGCTCGGAGAACTCAAGCACTTTCTTGGACTAGAAGTCAATAATACAAAAAAAGGGCTGTTTCTTTGCCAAGAGAAGTACACGAGAGAACTACTACAAAATTTTGGGATGCTTGATTGGAAGCCTATCTCGTTGCCAATGGAAGCCAATGCCAAGTTATGTGCAGATGAATGCAAAGACTTGGAAGATTGGACGATGTATCAACAACTTGTAGGTAGTCTTATTTGTCGAACTTTGACTCGACCTGACATTTCCCTTATAGTCTGTTTGATGAGTCGGTATGTCCAATATACCAAAGATACATATAACTATTGTTCATTGTACAAGAAATGTGAAGATTGCGAGTTGGTCAGATATTATGATGCAAATTATACCGGACATCAAGATACACATTGATCAACAACTGACATGTCTTCATGCTTGGCTCTGGAGTCACTACTACAAAATGCGGATTCCACAACGGAACTTCCACAACTATTTTTTAAAAAACGGTCATGGAAAATACAGCAAAAACACAGAGCGGAATAGGGTTTCTGAAAACCGTCGTGGAAGCCGAAGCTTCCATGACGGTTTTCTATAATCGTTGACGAAGCGTTGTGGTTCCACAATGGTTTATAAGAAATGGTTGTGAAATTTTTGGCTTCCACTACTGTTTTTAAAAAACCATCATGCAAAATTCGCTTCCACAGTCGTGGAATATTTGACTTCCACTATTTTCTATAACCATCATGGAATATTTGGCTTCCACGACGGAGCTTGTACAACTATTTTATTAAAAAAATGGTTATGGAAAATGCGGCAAAAACACGGAGTGGAATAGGGCTTCCGAAAACCATCGTGGAAGCCGAAGCTTCCACGATGGTTTTCTATAACCATCGTCGAAACATCATGGTTCCACGATGGTTTATAAAAAATGGTCATGGAATATTTGGCTTCCACAACTGTTTTTAAAAAACCGTCGTGCAAAATTTGCTTTCACAGTTGTGGAATATTTGGCTTCCACTATTTTCTATAATCGTCGTGGAATATTTGGCTTCCACAAGAGAGATTGCACAACTATTTTTTAAAAAATGATCGTGGAAAATGTGACAAAAACACGGAGTGGAACAGGATTTTCAAAAACCGTCATGGAAGAAAACCATCGTAGAAGCTGAAGCTTCCACGACGGTTTTCTATAATCATCGTCGAAGCATCGTGGTTCCACGACAGTTTATAAAAAATGGTCATAGAATATTTGGCTTCCACGACTATTTTTAAAAAACTGTCGTGCAAAATTTGTTAAAAATTTAGACAAAATGCCGAGTGTTGCCCTTAATTTTTCACGTCAATAACTCTGCAGTAACCAAAATTAGATCAGATCGCTCTAAAAACAATCAGTACAACACTATTAAACGTCACCAGCACCATCTACCATCCATCAATCTCTCTGTAAGTGATCACTAACTTCTTTTTGTTGTGTTTTCCTCATTATTATTGCTTTATATGATTTTAGTTTTTTGTATGTTTTAGGGTTGATTTAGAGTTAAATTATGCAATGGGTGTTAATTTAAGTGATCACGAAATGTTATTTTTTCCTTGGTATTTACACTTAATTAATTATGGTTTTTGATGTGGTTTTGTATTTTAATTAGTTTTGTTATGTTTTTTTGGTTTTTGATTGTTGATCAATTAATGGGCCAGTGTTAATTAATGAAATTGATATGCATGTTAAAATTGAGTACTTTGACTTCTAAAACTTTGATTTTTTTATTTAGGATTTGCAAATCATGGATAGGAAATGAATATGGTTTGATAGATTATCTAAAGCATATGAATATGGTGTTGAAGAATTTTTGTCATTTACCAAGGCTCACATACAAGATGATAAGATTCCCTGTCTGTGTTAAATTTGTGGAAATCATAGATCTCATTTCATTGATGATGTTAGAGGGCATTTGCATGCTTATGGGATTATTTGTTTTTACCAAACATGGTATTACATGGTGAAGATTTTTTCGATATTAAATATGCATCGATGAGTACTAAAGGTAAAAAGCCTATACTTGAGGAAGACGTCATTGGTGATAATATGTTCAATATAATAAATGATTTGGAAGAATACTTTGTACACCGTCCAAAGTTATTTAAGGCAATGATTAATGATGCCGAAACGCTCTTGTATGTCAGTTGTACAAAATATACAAAATTAGGGGCATTGGTTAAATTATGGAATATGAAAGCATCGGGAGAGTAGAGGAATTCTAGTTTCATGATTCTTTTAGAATTTCTGAAAGATATTCTGTCGAATGATAACAAAGTACCACCTAATTTGTACAAGGCGAAGAAGACATTGAGCACTTTGGGAATGGAATATGAAAAGATACATGCTTGTCCAAATGATTGCATCCTTTATCAGAAAGAATATGAAGATTTCGATAAATGTCCGGTTTGTAATGAGTCAAGATGGAAAAAGGGCAAGATACCATCGAATGGTAGCAAATGAGTGCCGGTAAAGGTGCTATGGTACATTCCACCAGCTCCACGATTGCGTCATTTATTCCATAATACCGAACATGCTAAGAATTTGACATGATATCATGACAAACGTGTTAACAATGGCAAGCTTAGGCATCCAGCCGACGCACCACAATAAAAGACCTTTGATGACAATCATCTAGATTTTAGTCAAGAATCAAGGAATTTACATTTCGGTTTGTCGACAGATGGAATTGTAACGACCCGCCTAGCACAGGTCGTTACCATACATACATACATAACGTACTTATTTACTTAACGAATTAGCGGAATTTTTTTTTTTTACGAAGTGTACGGGCGTATAAATGATAATTAAATAAAGATGTTCGAACATACAATAATATACATAAAATGACAAAACGTGTAGCAGCTATCAATCCCACATTTCACAGCTCGTCCTGCCACGCTCCCCCATCTTGCATCAGTGGTTGCCTGTAGGTTGCTTACCTACAGCATAGACGTAAAACAATGAGCTTTCGCTCAGTAAGTACAACTACTATATACCGCGACACAATACAAATATAACATATCATAACATATCATGACTTAACATATCATAGCATAGTATATCATGTCATAACTTAACATATCATAGCATAGCATATGCATAACCGTTTATGCTCTTATTATGCTTTCTTATTCATTCTTGACTTTCCTTCATAATTTAACTTGGTTATGGGCCCCTTAACATAAGTATCTGTACCGGGCGCGCAACTATGGAGTGGTTGGGGCGGCCAGTCCATTTCCAACTCAAACCATAGTCCAACCCGACCTAACACGGGTCGGCACGACACAGGCAAGCTTGCTTGCCATCTCACTTACTTGTCATCATGTCATACTTGATCTTATTCTTATCATAAGAATTGGTGAACATGCCTCATGATGTCACACATACATACATCATATCTTGACCATAACATAATCTTAACATAACTTACATCATAACATAACCACATCATAAACTTTAACTTACCCTACATCATATTCTAGCATCACATAATTCTAACTTACATCACAGCATACATCATAGCATACGTCATAGCTTACATCATAGCATACATCAAACATACTTAGGCAAGTATCACAACAAAAGCCTATGCTGTAGGCGGAGTTGTACTTACCTCGTCTACTATGTCCGGTACTATGCTGCTCCACGTCAAAACACAACAGCAGGCTACCTCCTGCTATAATAAAGGACATAGGTAAGGGTTCATAATCATAACCATAAAATGTTGGTGACCTAACCAATATTCATACATAGTTTTAGTTATATGTCCCCCACAAAATAATTTACTTGGTTACAATAAGTAACCTAAAATTCAAGGCTAACCAAACATGGATCATGACTTATTAGGTTACATAGGGTAACCTTAGGTACTAAGCCCACATACATTCAAGTAGGGTTAGGTTACATCCTAACCTTGGGCCTATACCTAAACATACTTAGTTCATAATCCATTGGGTTATTACAAGTAACCCTAGGTCTTAGTCCATTATTAAGCTTGGTATCTTGTTGGGTTACATTGGGTAACCATTGGTGTGAACCTATCTTGGTCAACTAAAATCAACATCCTATGGGGTCAACTTGGGCTTTGGACCAAGCCTAGTAACTCGGATTTCCTTCCTGATTACCGTTCATCATCGTCTTGTTACCAAACTTAAAACAATTTGGGCCAAAAATCCATTTTTCCTCTACTTTGGAAAACTGGGTAATTTAAATCCAAAAATCCTTTGTTTAACTTAAGAAAATTGTAGCTCTTAGAGTGGAGTTCTATAAAAATTATTAAGTGCTAAAAACTGCCATTGGAACAGTTTTCACAGTCAAATTATCAGTGTTGGTGCAAGAATGTCCTTTTCCTGCACTATTTTAGAAAATCCTGTTTAAGAATTTCCTGTTTCCTGCACAGTTTTTAAAAATCCAATTACATTAAAAAATATGGGTTGAATTAGAAATATTTGTCTTCATGAAAGTTTTAGATCTCAAAAAATCCTACAACTTTTGTGTTTTGCACAAAACCCAGTTCGGACTCTAACCCACACTTATCCCCTATTGAACCCACCTGGCTGTGCATGAAGTCAGGGCACGGTCAGGCTTGGATTTTTGTAAAAACCGAGGCCATTGGAGCCTTATTTTGGAAAACGGTCTATGTTTTCCCCCAAGAAAAACCCTTCTATACAACTTTCATGTTTTAAGTTTTTCCTAATTCGGTCTCTAAAGGTCTCAAATCCTGATTTCCAGAAAACTGGCCAGTTTTACCTGAACTGACAGTTTTCTTGCTTAAGTTGGTTTTATATCCTAATTTGCGCATTCTAACTCAACCGAACACGCGGGAGCCTAGAATTTAGACATACAGCGTTTTCTAACATACCAACCCATCATTCACATAACCCAATCATATTCATGCAAACCATTCATGAATTGTGTCAACTAGGGTTTGCATGGGTTTTAGGTTTGAACAAACCATTCCATACCTCTCTAGCAACCTAACATACACATTCTATATCATTCACATATTTGGGAACATACAACCATAACAAGCATAAAACATGTAAACCCTAATTTCATGCATGCAAAGCATAAAATCATGCATAACTTGTCAAACTAAACCACCTAACACCTAAATCAAGCACCAATCCTAAATATTTCTAAATTAGGCCATAAAATTAAATTGAGCTTATGCTCTTATAAATTCAACTTGAAATACACTTAAATTTCAAATTGAAGCTCAATTTAAAAGTTTATGTCTAAGGGAGATTTACCTTGATTCAACACAAGAATTGGCTAGGGTTTGATCCAACTTTCTTTCCCCCCCTTGGTCTCCTTCCACAACCGGCCTTGCTCCAACGGGGTTCCAAAAATTTTGGCCATCCTTACTTGGTTTTTCACCAAAATCTGGTCACCCTAGTGCCTTCCCTTCTTCACTTTTTCTTCTCTTTTTCCTTCCCCACAACCGGCCTCCCTAGCTTAAATGGGTACCAAAAATTTTTCTAACTTCTTGTTTGTTGTTCCAACAAGAAAACCGACCACTCCTATAAGTCTTTCCCTTTGGGTTTTTAATTTTTTTTCACTCTTCTTCCTTTCTTCTTGAGTTCGGCTTTTGAGAGGAAAATTGGGCATAGTTTGACTAGATTTCTCAATTTTGTGAACAAAGTGGTCCACCCCCTCCACCTATTTATAGGTGATTTGAAACTTCTCCAAATTGCTCAAAAGTTCTTGAACTAGGATTTATTTGCCCAAAAAGGGCCTTAGGTGGCCGGCCACTTCATGCTCTAGAACCACCCAATATTTCTTTCCATCTTTTCTTTAATTCAAGAAATGATGTTATTAATTCATGGTGAGGTGTTGTAAGCTCCCTTAAGACTTGTTTGGCTTTTTCCTTAATATGCAGTCCACTTTTATGCTAACACAGATATTTTCAATACTGTGCTCACTAATACATAGTACTGTTATACTGAACTGCAGTCCAAATTTTATCTGTGTAAAAATGGACTGTACAAAATTTTCTTATTTCTTGAAGCCCTTTTGCCCTTGATTTCCTACTTGGTGTGCTTGATTTTTCTATGGTGGTTTTAAATCCTATTCATGCTATCTTGTCCGTAAAGACGGTTTTCGCAGTATATTTTCTATACTGCTTGTCATATAACTGTACAGTCATACCTTTGACCATTTCTAGTCAAACTTTGACTTTCTCGGTCAACTTTGACTTTCTCGGTCAAACTTTGACCAACATAAAATCATAGAATTTTTCTTCTTTTTTTACTCAAAAAGTCACATGCTTGACTAAACAATCATTTTTGAGTTTTATAAGAACTCACAAAATTTAATAAAAACCCATAATCGGTCTTTTTCATAAATACCTTCATGGTGCAGCTTAAATTCCTTTATAAAAAATCGTAACGTCGAAAAATTAGTTATTACAGGAATGAACTCACATAGTAATATGACCGGCATAGTACCTGGGCAGTCATACTTGTCAACTACAATCTCCCTCCAGAATTGTGTATTAAGTGGAAGTTCTTGGTGTTGACTTTACTGATCTCAAGTTCTCAACAATCGGGGAATGACATTAACGTGTACTTTGCACCATTAATTGATGACCTAAAAAGCTTGTGGGAAAATGGTTTACAAGTTAAAGATTTTTACTATCAAGATACGTTTAATCTTCATGCAATGTTACTTTGGTTAGTTAATGACTTTCCCGCACTTGGTAACCTATCTGGCTATCCTGTGAAGAGTTCTATAGGTTGGCTTGTTTGTATGAAGGAAACATCTTCCATCCGGTTGAAGAATGATAAGAAACCCATTTACCTTAGCCATGGGAGATTCTTGTCAAAAAATAATCGATACTGCAAACAAAAGAAAGCTTTTGATAGTAATATCAAAAAAAGAACCGTTCCTTGAATTTTGTCTAGTGAAGATGTATTTGAGATGGTTAAAAATGTGAAAGTAGTTTTGGAAAACAGAAAATGTAAGGCTCTAGTTGTCAATGGACCTTGGAAGAAGAAGTCCATCTTCTATGAACTTCCATATTGGAAGTCACTTTATGTTCATCATTGCTTAGATGCTCTGCATATTGAGAAAAACATATGTGAATCGATAGTGGGTATGTTGCTTGACATTCTAAAAAAACCTAAAGATGGTGAAAAGGCACGGTTGAATCTCAAAAAGATGAAAATTAGATCAAATTTGCCCCCTGACAAAAGATCGAATGACACTTACTTACCTCCGGCAAAGCACACATTATCGAGACGAAAAAAGAGAAAGCTTTTGTGAATGGCTTGCGTCTGTGAAAGTGCCAAATTGGTACTCTTCTAACTTCAAAAGGTTGTTGTTGATAAAGGATTTGAGGCTCATTGGAATGAAAATACATGATTGTCATATCTTGATGCAACATTTATTAGTTTTTGCATTGTAGGGAGTTTTAACGAAAGATGTGATATATGCAATTATGAAGTTATGCTCATTTTTCAATTCAATATGCTCTAAGGTAATTGATCCACTTATGTTAAATTCACTACAATCGGAATTGGTGATGACTTTGTGCATGTTGGAGAAGTATTTCCCACCGGCCATTTTTGATATAATGATCCACCTAACGATGCATTAGTTCGGAAAGTTAAGCTATGTGAACCGGTCCATTTGAGGTGAATGTATACTTTCGAAAAGTACATGAAGGTTTTGAAGGGTTATGTGAAGAACCGAAATAGGCCGGAAGGATGTATAGTGGAAAACTACATAGCAGAGGAATCGGTTGAATTTTGCTTTGAGTTTTTGTCCAATGCGGAACCAATATGATTGCCAAAGAACGGGCTATTTACATCAAAAGGACTATCTGTGGGCGTTCCTTCACCAATAAATCAAGATGAATGAGAAAAAGCTTGTTTTTATGTTTTACACAATGCTAAGGAAGTGGAGCTTTTCTTTGAGGTTCACATGACAGAATTAAGAGCGGTGAATCTAAGAAAAGGAAGAAGTGAGAAGTGGATTCAAGAGAAGCACAACCGGACATTTCGGGAGTGGATAAGAAAATATTTACATATAAAGGCTGGCGTTTCCTAAGACTTAATAAATCTAGAAAGAGGAGCGTCATCGATAGTCACAAGATATATATCATACTTTGTCAATGGCTACTCGTGAAAGAGATGAGAAGCATCCGTTCAAAATAATGGTGTGATCCTTTATGCCTAATCTATGCATATTTTATCCATAAAGGACAAGAATCTGGTATACAGTTCAATGAACTACTTTGAGTTTATTGAAGATATTTGGGAACTTGATTATTGCGGCTTACGGATAGCACTCTTTAAATGCAAGTAGGTTGACAATAATTTTGTTAGGATTGATAGTGATGGCATGACAGTGGTGGACTTTAGGCGATTGGGATACAAAAATGATCATTTCATTATGGCATTACAAGAAACACAAGTCTTTTATACAACGGATCCTAACAATTTAGAGTTATCTTTAGTTATGCCAATGAAGCCAAAAATAATCCAAGATGGCTAAGAAGATGTTGAAGATTGCACTGACATTCCATCTTTCACAAAGAGATTGCCACCGGTGGAGGAGATTGATGATTTGGACGATGATGTTTCACACTTGCTTCGTTTAAATGTCTAGTGGACATGTGTTGAGAAGCCAAAAAAAAAATTTTGACAATAATTTTCTTTCGTTGTATATAATTTATAAGTTATATTAATTATGTTAATTGTGCACATTATATTATTTATATATGCATTTGTGTGAATAAATCTAAGAACATGGTTAATGATGGACTGCTTCATCCATAACACATAGGTTTGCTCGCTTATGGGATTATAGTTAAGCAGAGAAATTTTTTTTAAAAATTTCCAGTCAACAGACCATGATGGTTTTTTTTTTTTTTTTTTTTTTTAACTATCGTGATATTTGAGATACCACTACTGTTTTTGGGAAAAACTATCGTGGTAGATCAATGTACCACGACAGTTTTTTTTTTTTTTTTTAAACCGTTGTACTATGTTGATCAGGAATTTTAAAAAATTTGCAAAAATTTCATGGTATGTTCACCGGGAATTTTTAAAAATTTTTAAAAAATAGTCGTGGTATGTTGACCGGGAATTTTTAAAAATTTGTAAAAATTTTGTACTATGTTGACCAGGAATTTTTAAAAATTTTTAAAAATTGAGATACCATGACGGTTTTTGAGACAAACCGTTGTCGTACAGTTAGATACCACGATGGTTTTTTTCAAAAACTGTCGTGGTACATGAAGCTACCATGACGATTTTTTTTTTTTCCAAAAATCGTCATGGTATGTTTTCCAGGAAATTTCAAAAATTTTTCAAAAACGGTGTGTTCAAAATTTTGGATCCTATATAAAAAAAAAACAAACAAAAAACAAAACAAAACAAAACAAAAAACCCCATTCCCTCCACATCTCTCATGCACCTCTTTCACTCTTGCATACAAACTCTCCCTTCATTCTCTCTCTTGGCTAGCCGTGCCGTACCTCCTCCCTCTAGTCTCGCTCTTGGCTCTTACTCTAACTCGTCTCCATTTTCTCTCATCCTCGCCCTCTCTTTCTCTCTCTCGCTGTGATCAAACAGGCTGTCGCCTATGCCGGTACCAATAGAGCCACCCGTACCCACGCTTGAGTACTTGGTAAGTCAAACTCTCTCTTTCACCACACGGTTTATGGAAGTGAATTTGGTTGATTATAAACTTGATTTTCAATGATTCTTGATTGTAGTTGTAATTTTGGGTGATTATTTTAACGAAAATAAGTGTTGATTTTGTGATTTAAATTTTTGCATATCACAAGTTTGACAAAATACCTCTTTGAATGAGAATTAGTTTTGGATTTATGTAAAATGGTTGGTTGAGGCAACGGTTTAGAGATTTTTCTGGAAAAAAAGTGTTGATTTAGTGATTTAACTTTTTTGCATACTACATGTTTGACAAGATTCCTCGTTAAGTGAGAATTAGTTTTAAATTGATGTAAAATGGTTGGGTGAGGTGACGGTTTAGAGATTTTTCCCAAAAAAAAATGTTGATTTTGTGATTTAACTTTTTGCATACTACATGTTCGATAAAATGCCTCTTTGAGTGAAACTTAGTCTTTTCCATAATTAAGTAAAGTTTTTGTTTAGAATATTGATTTATAATATCACTGTAACGACCCGCCTAGCACAGGTCGTTACACTTGCTTACATAAGTACTTGCTTACTTAACTTGTTTAGTGTACTTACCTATTTATTTGATGAAAAGTAGCGGAAATTTTTTTTTTTATATATACTAGCTTATATACGTCTAAACGTAATAAGAATACCGTGAATAAAAATATTTAACATACAAAAATACATATTAAACGAAACACGTAGCGGCATCGTGTTCCCACAATTTCACAGTGTGCTCCGCCTCGCACTTCCATTTTGCATCACCCATTGCTACCAGTTGGCTTACCTACAGCATAGACGTCAAACTATGAGCTAACGCTCAGTAAGCACAACTATCTAAACCGCGACCTAACATACGCTTTCTAACTTAACTTACTCTAGCGTCACATAACATTTCATAGCATAGCATAGCATATCACATCAATACATACATTTCATAGCATAACAGATGCATGGTCCAGTTATGCTTGTTTTAATCTTAACTTACTATCATGCAAAGCTTTCTTATGGGTCCCTTACTTACGTGTACGTACCCGGCGTGCAACTATGGACTGGTTGGGACGGCCAGCCCAGTCCAACTCAAACCATAGTCCAACCCGACCTCGGACGGGTGGTATGACACAGGCAAGCTTGCTTGCCATCTTACTCTCTTATTCTTTAATCTTATCTTATCTTTAGTGAACATGCATCGTGATATCACTTTTGCGTAAAATATAACATACATTGCATCTTACCTTTCATGCTCGACTTGCACATCCTTTTGCATACATAGCATAGTATCATGTCATATTGCACATAATAACTTAATATGGCATTGAGTCTAACATACCACAAACATACAATAAGCACATCATGGCAACAATCAATCATATATTCCTAGCATGCATCTAACGTACTTGGACAAGTATCAACTAAAGCCTATGCTGCAGGCGGAGTTGTACTTACCTCTTTTGCTATGTCCTTGCGGTCGTCGTCCCAACTTGGAGTACCGCTACAAGCTCTCTCCTGCTTGAGAAAGGACATTGGTGAGATTCTACTTCTAGTTGTAGAATGTTGGTGCCCTAACCAACACACCTACTAAAACCTAGTTGTATGTCCCCGTCAGATAACTGACTTGTCCAATTTGGCCTTTTACTGCTGGGGATTAATTTGAACTTGATTAATCCCTTAAGAGGCTACGTTGGATAACCTCTATGCTAGATCTTGATTTACTACTGGGCTTTCTTTAAAACCTTGGGCTTTACTATAGCTTATTGGGTCAATGACCTTGACCCATTTCAAATTTGTGGTAGTCCTTAGGGTTACGTTGGATAACCCTTAAGGTTACCCTTATTGGTTGTTGGGTCAACCAAGATTGACATTTGGTCAACTACTGGTCAACCCTTGTCCATTCTGGGCTTTTTGGGCCTAAGCCCGGTAACTCGGGTCCTATTCCCGGCTACGGCCCGTAATCGGCTTGATTACCATTTTTCTCTTAAAAAATCGTCTCTTATCTCAAAACTCCATTTCTTTTCTTAAAACTTCATTTTCTCCTCTAGAACTTTATTTTCTTACTCTTTGTGCTTTTAAAAGATTTTAACTTAAAAATCCATAAAACTCTTTATAAAATTCTGATTTTTGAAATAATTATTTATAAATGTCATTTGAGGTCGAAAACTGCCTTTGGAACAGTTTTCGTAGTTAAAATAATGGTTTAGAACACTTTATAATTTTTTGAAAACATTTTGTAAAACTTTGGTGCAGGGATTTTCGGATTCCCTGCGCACCTCTCATAAAACGTGCCTAGTTTAAAAATCTGTCAAGAATCTGAAAAACTTTTCTTCACGAAAGTTGTAGCTCTCGAAAAATGTTAAAACTTTCATGTTTTACGAAAAATCTAATTCTGTCTGTATCAGTACCAGTTTTCATTTGAAAACGGCTGATCCTGAAAAATCTAGATAGAAACTGGGTCTGGAATCAGCCACGGGTTTTGCTAAAAACGGAGGCCGTTGGAGCCTCATTTTGATTTTCTGTTTGCATGGTCCTCTAGGAAAAATTGTTCTGAGAAACTTTTGTGTTTTGAGTTTTAACCCGTTCGGCCTCTAAAGGCCTTAAAATTTCACTTTTCCAAAACTGGTCAGATTCGACTCCGAATTTGACAGTTTTGTGTTTACGTCCGGTTTTACGCCCTATTTCGCAAATCTAACTCGACCGACCACTTCGGGAGCTTACGATTCAAACACACAACGTTTTCTAACATCCCTTAAAAACCCATAATCCGTTCTAAACAGTCCATGCAACCCAAAAATTAAAATCAAAACTCTAAGGTTGCTTGGTTCTAATCTAGCATTCCATCACATACAACCATCACAAAAATCAACCCTAGACTAGCATGCATTCTTGGCTGCCAAAAGGGTAGATTTTCGGCCACTAAAGGGGACATACAACCTATGGTTCCTAGCATGAAAATCATACCAAAATCAACACAAATCAAGCAAGAATTTAAAGCCATTCAACCCTAGTTCTAACAAATGAAGCATACACCAAGATTAGGGCACGAAAATGAACTTGAACTTACGTCCTTACAACCCGATCGAATCCTCAAATTGAACTTCAAATTAAGCTCAAAATAAAGAGGGTTAGGGTTTGAGAGATTACCTAGAACCAAAGCTAGTTTGGTTACCCAAAAATTCTTTCTTCCTCCTAGCTTTCCACACCACACGGCCACACCTAGGAAATGGGCACTAAAATTTTTGGTTTGGTCTCTTGGTTGCTCCTCCTTGAATCCGAACTCCTTCTAGAAGAAAAACTCCAAAAATTTTCAAGTTTCACTCACCTTATCACCCCCCTCTTTTGGTTCGGCCACAACCCCCCAAACCCATAAAAAAATTTCTCCACTTTTATCTTTGCTCTCATCCTTGAAACCGAACACTCTAGGACCAAAAGCTCTCAAAATTTTTGGTTTTTCCTCTCCTCCCTCTCTCTCCTTTTTGCTGCCGAAGTCTAGAGGAATAAAAGACAAGAATTGGCTGAAAATTTTCAAGAAAGATAATAGGGAATAGGAGGGGTTTTTTGATGAACAAGGGTGGTTGGTTACTTGCCTTAATTTAAGGCTTTTCCCTTGTTTTTTCTCCTAGCTGCTGCCTACTATTGAGGGGAGGAGAATGCTCCATTTATGGCAAGCTTGAGTGGGTGGAGAAGTAAGGTCATAGGCATGGCAATGTGTCCTTGCTTAGCTCACACTTTTGGCCCCAAAATATGGCTTTTCCTTCCCCTTTTTTCCTTGAGTTGCCGACCAACATGTGGGGTGTGGGAAGTCCCACATTTTCAACTTAACTAGTGGGAAGTGAGGTCATGAGAAAGGTACTTGGTGAGATCATTGAGCTTACCTCACATAAAGGCCATGTTTAGCTTTCTTTTTTTTTTTTTTTTTTTTGTCTCCAAAAATTCATTTTTCTTTTCCTTTGTGTTACAGAGATAATTCTAATATTGTGGTTTACCAAAACACAATATTTTTATTTCGTACCGAAGTACAAAATTTATCTGTGTGAATTTTGGATCGAAAAAATATTTCTCTAAAATTTTTCTGAACCATTTTTGCCCTTAAACTCTAACTCGGTGTGCTTGATTTTCTAGGGACGTTTTAAGGCTTATTCTTGCTAACTAATCACACAACATTATTCTCGGAACTCTTTCCGCACTGAACTTCGAAAATCTCGACAAGTCAATCCTTTGACTTTTTGCCGGTCAAACTTTGACTTTTTCGATCAAAGTTGACTTTCATAAAATCTTGCATCGTTGCGGCCCTTTCGACTGGAAAGGTTCGTTTCCGAGCTTAGAAATCATTTTTGAGTCTTCTTGACCCATCATAACTTACAAAATCTAACAAAAGCTCTAAATCGAGCTTTTCGCGCATACCTTCATAATGTGAAAAATATTTCCGAAGGAGGAAAATGTGAACGTTGAAAAATCGGATATCACAATCTACCCCCCTTAAAAATTTCCGTCCTCGAAAATTAGTATATCCCGGGGTAGTTCTTCCGTATCTCTTCCTCTAATTCTCAGGTTGCTTTTTCAACCTTGTGGAGTGAGGCGTCCTTTGCCATCTGAAATGCTCGTTTTCGACACTCCAAGTAGTCTAACAACCTTAGTTACGTGAATTTCTACTAATTCTCTGTTGAAAAGATAGCTTTAATCGCGATATAGTGGCTGTCGTGGTTAGTCCTTCCACGAGAGCATCCAAATTGTGTCGTTTCTACTTGTAGTCTTGGGCAATCTCATCATAACTTCAGGGTAGTTGCTTCCATTTCCATTCTGGAGGCATCTAATTCCTGCGACTCTCTTTCAAAATTGTCGTTGTTCGTCCTTAACTTTCTAGCAAGTTAAGTATTTTGACATGTCTTCGCCATTTCATTCCCCATATTGGCTACAAAAGTCTTTACCATACTAATTATGGGGTAATTAGCATCCCATAATTAACCACAAAAATCTCTTATATAGCAAAAAGGACTGTCTCAGCTGTTCATACTACTTCCAAATTCATGGGCACACTCCATAAATACATACAAGAGAGTGGCATCAAAAATTATACGATACGATAAAGTCACATATATATATAAATTTAGCGGTAGAAGTTCTATTTCATCCTTGCATGTGAAGTTTCTGCGTCGGCATCTGCATTGGTGTAGGCGTAAATCCTAGTCTGGGGTTCTGGAACCTCCAATCTTCCTTACGTGATCGATGGTCCTTCGAGCCTTGCCTGAACTGCATGCAGCTGATGACTGTTGGGGTTCCGGTTTGGATACGGAGAGTTCTGATTCTGGATGTTCTGGGGGCAGCTCCTTGCATAGTGTCCTTCCTTGTCGCACAGAAAGCATGTGTTTGTCCCCATCCTGCACACTCCCGGATGTTTACTCCCACAAGTTGCGCACTCCGGATAGTCAGTGTTAGTATTTTGATTCCCGCGATCGTTCTTCCTTTGAGGAAAATTTCTCTGTTGACCCTGGCCCGAGAAATTCCCTTTTCGCTTGTTCCTCCCTGATTAGTTGGAATCTTGCGCATGGTGGCTCGCCTGACCTTTCGAGTGTGACTTTGATTCTTGACGAGGCTGCGCTGTCTTTGCCATAGTTTTCTCTTCCTTCCTTGCCTTAAAGATTAGAGCTCTAGCTTCCTTGTCTTGAGTGATCCAGTACTCAGCCCTTACTGCTCTACTTATGCAGTCAGACACCAAAGTAGGTGGGTTGCTGCCTGCGCTTACTTGCTTGGCGATGTCCGTCCGGAACATCTTCATCATCCTTCGTACCTTCTCCTTTTCAGTTGGTACCAAATCCAGACACAACCTGGCTAGCCGTTCGAATTTCTTCACGGCCTCCATGACCGTCATCGACCCTTGTCGGAAGTTGGTAAACTCGTCCTGCTGGGCAGCGAGGATCTCTTGATTGTAGTACATCATTCGAAATTCCGTCACAAAATCTTACTAGCTCATGGCTGCGATGTCTCGGCGCATTTGGACTGTCATCCACCAGTGACGTGCGTCCTTCTTGAGGGCAAATGAAGCGCAAAGAACTTTCTCTTGGTCCGTCAATCGCATGAAATCCAAGATAACTTGGATATCGATTAGCCAATTATTGGCGGCGATCGGGTCCATTGGCCATTCGAACTCAGGCGCCTTCATTCGCCTGAATCGCTCGTATAGTAAGTCCTCCCTTACTGGCTGTAGGTTAATCGGCACTTCAACGGGTGCCACTGGAACGTTGACATTCTGCGGAATCTCTGGCTGAACCTCCGGTCGGACTTTTGGTTGGACTACTGGTGCCGGTGGTACTACTGGTGGTACCGGTTGAGCTTGCGGTGGGACCTCGTTAGCTCGGGGTCCTTGGTTCATATGAGCTATTTGGGCTCGTAATCTTTGTGTCTCTTGCTGCTGCTCTAGCAGCTATCGTTGTAGATCTGCAATCATAGTCGCAAGATCTTGCTCGGGCGGATTCAGTGGCATCATTCTACGTGGACGTACCATTTCCTCTATTCTAACGTAAGAAAAGATATTACCGCACTGTCAATACCCTTTCATCCTTGCATAACTTATCATATCAAAACTTGACATCATATCATACATGCCATATCAACATACTTTCATATCATAACATAAGAGGTACTATAGTATTACTCTAGATACTTAGTATAACATTGCATAGCTTTTCATAATCATAACATACTCGTGTTATAAATCCCGTGTCTGCACGGTCTTTAGTACACTTTCAAAAGTACATACATGTCTTTATATACAAGTCAAAATACATGATGGAAGTGTCTATCAATTTACCATCGTGCCGTATATACATGGCTAAAAAAAATATAGTGGAAGTTTCTAACACTTTACCACTGTACTGTACATAATCAAAATGTGATGGGAGCGTCTATCGCTCTACCATCATACAGAGTCAGGGATGGGATGGAAGTGTCTAACACTTTCCATCCTACATGCATACACCAAAATCCTAGGCCAAAATACATACAAACGCGCCTACACTATAGCCTCGAATATAAGCACAGAAACGTTAGATTCTGCATCGGAGTCGCCATCCTAGTCTCCATCCTGAAACGGGATCTCCTCTGGGTCATCCTCGTAGTCCTCATCGTCACTAATGACTATAACCTCATCGACCTGCCCGACCTCGGGCTCCGCGCCATCCTCCTCCTCCTCATCATCACTAAGGATGATAATGACAGAAGGGTCCTCAGGTATGTCTATTACCACTACCACGTCATCGTCATCGTCTATATGGCCATTGGCCTCTACATGGTCCTCGGGAAGCATTGGATCCGGCTCATGCATAGGACCCCCCTGACTAGCGTCCTCCATTGGTACCTGGTACTGATTCAGGTAGACGTCGGTCTGCACCAGACGTGCGGTGATCTCAGCCTCCAAGATAGAATTCGTCATGTCCCCCACCGTCCTTCCGAGCGTAGGCCAGACGACGTATCGTCGAATCGGAGATGGAACTCCGTTCCGCAGTATCATTAAAGCCTATAGCTGCGGGTATGGTACGTCATGGGGAATGAGGGGCAACATCGCCTGCTGAAACCGTCGACAATAGTGGAGCATTGACTCCCGTGGGTAGGCGTGCCAATCCGCCACAAGATACTGGTACCGCGTGTGGTACATGTCCCGATAAATGTCGGGGTCTCAGAACTGCTCTTCGCCACCGGGCCCCTCAGCAAAGATCGGCCCGTAGCACGCTAGTACTACCGCTCGAAAATGCGCCCACGACCTTCCGGGCATCATCTGCTCCTCTATGGTCATTCACCACAGCCTGGCGTCTGCAATCAGACACCGGCTAGATAGTGGGACCCGCAAACGGTCCTCAATATGGCAGGTGTGAAAAATCGTCTCCATATTGTGAATCCATATCGATACCGAGACCGCTCGTATCATATCATTGTATAATAGTGGTCGGGATCCGTAGAACGCCGCAACTGCCTCCCGATCAGCGTCTATCCGATCCGGGTCCATATCTACTCGTCTATCATATCGCAAACCCATGGTAAGTACATATCCGAAAACATAAAATCTAAACTTAACTTACAATGATGGCGGCAATGGCAGGCAGACTGTGAAATTTTTTCGCAGGAACCCGTTCTGATACCAACTCTGTAACGACCTGCCTAGCACAGGTCGTTACACTTGCTTACATAAGTACTTGCTTACTTAATTTGTTTAGTGTACTTACCTATTTATTTGATGAAAAGCAGCAGAATTTTTTTTTTATATACTAGCTTATATACGTCTAAACGTAATAAGTATACCGTGAATAAAAATATTTAACATACAAAAATACATATTAAACGAAACGCGTAGCGGCATCGTGTTCCCACAATTTCACAATGTGCTCCGCCTCGCACTTCAGTCTTGCATCACCCATTACTACCAGTTGGCTTACCTACAGCATAGACGTCAAACTATGAACTAACGCTCAGTAAGCACAACTATCTAAACCGCGACCTAACATACGCTTTCTAACTTAACTTACTCTAGCGTCACATAACATTTCATAGCATAGCATAGCATATAACATCAATACATACATTGCATAGCATAACACATGCATGGTCCAGTTATGCTTGTTTTAATCTTAACTTACTATCATGCTTAGCTTTCTTATGGGCCCCTTACTTACGTGTACGTACCCGACGGCAACTATGGAGTGATTGAGGCGGCCAGCCCAGTCCAACTCAAATCATAGTCCAACTCGACCTCGGACGGGTGGTACGACACAGGCAAGCTTACTTGCCATCTTACTCTCTTATTCTTTAATCTTATCTTATCTTTAGTGAACATGCATCGTGATGTCACTTTTGCGTAAAATATAACATACATTGCATCTTAGCTTTCATGCTCGGTTTGCACATCTTTTTGCATACATAACATAGTATCATGTCATATTGCACATAATAACTTAATATGGCATTGAGTCTAACATACCACAAACATACAATAAGCACATCATGGCAACAATCAATCATATATTCCTAGCATGCATCTAACGTACTTGGGCAAGTATCACCTAAAGTCTATGCTGCAGGCGGAGTTGTACTTACCTCTTTTGCTATGTCCTTGCGGTCGTCGTCCTAACTTGGAGTACCACTACAAGCCCTCTTCTGCTTGAGAAAGGACATTGGTGAGATTCTACTTCTAGTTGTAGAATGTTGGTGCCCTAACCAACACACCTACTAAAACCTAGTTGTATGTCCCCGTCAGATAACTGACTTGTCCAATTTGGCCTTTTACTGCTGGGGATTAATTTGAACTTGATTAATCTCTTAAGAGGCTACGTTGGATAACCTCTATGCAAGATCTTGATTTACTACTAGGCTTTCTTTAAAACCTTGGGCTTTACTATAGCTTATTGGATCAATGGCCTTGACCCATTTCAAATTTGTGGTAGTCCTTAGGGTTACGTTGGATAACCCTTAAGGTTACCCTTATTGGTTGTTGGGTCAACCAAAGTTGACATTTGGTCAATTACTGGTCAACTACTGGTCAACCCTTGTCCATTCTGGGCTTTTTGGGCCTAAGCCCGGTAACTCGGGTCCTATTCCCGGCTACGGCCCGTAATCGGCTTGATTACCATTTTTCTCTTAAAAATTCGTCTCTTATCTCAAAACTCCATTTCTTTTCTTAAAACTTCATTTTCTCCTCTAAAACTTTATTTTCTTACTCTTTGTGCTTTTAAAAGATTTTAACTTAAAAATCCATAAAACTCTTTATAAAATTCTGATTTTTGAAATAATTATTTGTAAATGTCATTTGAGGTCGAAAACTGCCTTTAGAACAGTTTTCGTAGTTAAAATAATGGTTTAGAACACTTTATAATTTTTTGAAAACATTTTGTAAAACTTTGGTGCAGGGATTTTCGGATTCCCTGCGCACCTCTCATAAAATGTACCCAGTTTAAAAATTCGTCGAGAATCTGAAAACTTTTCTTCACGAAAGTTATAGCTTTCGAAAAATGCTAAAACTTCTGTGTTTTGCAAAAAATCTAATTCTGTCTGTATCGGTACCAGTTTTCATTTGAAAACGGCTGATCTTGAAAAATCTGGATGGAAACTGGGTCTGGAATCAGCCACAGGTTTTGCTAAAAACGGAGGCTGTTGGAGCCTCATTTTGATATTCCGTTTGTATAGTCCTCTAGGAAAAATTGTTCTGAGAAACTTTCGTGTTTTGAGTTTTAACCCGTTCGGCCTTTAAAGGCCTCAAAATATCACTTTTCCAAAACTGGTCAGATTCGACTCTGAATTTGACAGTTTTGTGTTTACATCCGGTTTTACGTCCTATTTCGCAAATCTAACTCGACCGACCACTTCGGAAGCTTACGATTCAAACACACAATGTTTTCTAACGTCCCTTAAAAACCCATAATCCATTCTAAACAGTCCATGCAACTCAAAAATTAAAATCAAAACTCTAGGGTTGCTTGGTTCTAATCTAGCATTCCATCACATACAACCATCACAAAAATCAACCCTAGACTAGCATGCATTCTTGGCTGCTAAAATGACAGATTTTCGGCCACTAAAGGGGACATACAACCTACGGTTTCTAGCATGAAAATCATACAAAAATCAACACAAATCAAGCAAGAATGTAAAGCCATTCAACCCTAGTTCTAACAAATCAAGCATACACCAAGATTAGGGCACGAAAATGAACTTGAACTTACGTCCTTACAACCCAATCGAATCCTCAAATTGAACTTCAAATTAAGCTCAAAATAAAGAGGGTTAGGGTTTGAGAGATTACCTAGAACCAAAGCTAGTTTGGTTACCCAAAAATTCTTTCTTCCTCCTAGCTTTCCACACCACACGGCCACACCTAGGAAATGAGCACCAAAATTTTTGGTTTGGTCTCTTGGTTGCTCCTCCTTGAATCCGAACTCCTTCTAGAAGAAAAACTCCAAAAATTTTCAAGTTTCACTCACCCTATCAGCCCCCTCTTTTGGTTTGGCCACAACCCCCCAAACCCATAAAAAAATTTCTCCATTTTTCTTTTTGCTCTCACCCTTGAAACCGAACACTCTAGGACCAAAAGCTCTCAAAATTTTTGGTTTTTCCTCTCCCCCCTCTCTCTCCTTCTTGCTGCCGAAATCTAGAAGAATAAAAGACAAGAGTTGGCTGAAAATTTTCAAGAAAGATAATAGGGAATAGGAGGGGTTTTTTGATGGACAAGGGTGGTTGGTTACTTGCCTTAATTTAAGGCTTTTCCCTTGTTTTTTCTCCTAGCTGCTGCCGACCATTGAGGGAAGGAGAAAGCTCCATTTATGGCAAGCTTGAGTGGGTGGAGAAGTGAGGTCATAGGCATGACAATGTATCCTTGCTTAGCTCACACTTTTGGCCCCAAAATATGGCTTTTCCTTCCCCTTTTTTCCTTGAGTTGCCGACCAACATGTGGAGTGTGGGAAGTCCCACATTTTCAACTTAACTAGTGAGAAGTGAGGTCATGAGAAAGGTATTTGGTGAAGTCATTGAGCTTACCTCACATAAAGGCCATGTTTGGCTTTTATTATTATTATTTTTGTCTCCAAAAATTCATTTTTCTTTTCCGTTGTGTTACACAGATAATTCTAATATTCTGGTTTACCAAAACACAATATTTTTATTTCGTACCAAAGTACAAAATTTATCTGTGTGAATTTTGGATCGAAAAAATATTTCTCTCAAATTTTTCCGAACCCTTTTTGCCCTTAAACTCTAACTCGGTGTGCTTGATTTTCTAGATACGTTTTAAGGCTTATTCTTGCTAACTAATCACACAACATTATTCTCGGAACTCTTTCCGCACTGAACTTCAAAAATCTCAAAAAGTCAACCATTTGACTTTTTGCAGGTCAAACTTTGACTTTTTCGGTCAAAGTTGACTTTCGTAAAATCTTGCACCGTTGCGGCCCTTTTGACTGGAAAGGTTCATTTCCGAGTTTAGAAATCATTTTTGAGTCTTCTCGACCCATCATAACTCACAAAATCTAACAAAAACTCTAAATCGAGCTTTTCATGCATACCTTCATAATGTGAAAAATATTTCCTAAGGAGGAAAATGTGAACGTTGAAAAATCAGATATCATAATCACAATTATGATTTTGTGTGCTTTTTATGTGTCTGGGTGACATGATTTTATAATGATTTAATATATGATTTTTTTGTTTTTTATGTGCTTAGGTGCGGAGTTATTTTCGATTGATTCAAAATGTCACAAGATCATGAGGAGGAAATGTCAACGAAATCTCAAATTGGAAAACCACGACAAACATGCTCACCTAGATTCAATCCTAACGAAGATGGTGAACGAAGAGTGACTCTTATGTAAAGATTCCACCTCGTTAGGACAAAGGGAGAACGAATTGCAGTTTTGTTCGACACTAAAGGCCAACATTAAGGAAGGGAGGAGACGAATTATTGAGTTGGGTTGGAGTGCTTGCTCCAAAGCACATTCCCATTTGGATATCTGACTTTAGAAGTGCCGATTTAGCCCCACGGAAAGAAAGAGTGTGGGTGGAAATCGTAACTTCTTTCACTGTG
>CM046384.1:20155188-20239188 GCA_025413485.1 Ficus microcarpa | reverse complement strand
AAACTTTCATTTAAAAAATAAGCTTTAAAGTTATGTGTAGATTCCGTAAAAAATTTTAGATATGATCTTTACCAGACTTTTGTCAGGGATAATATTGTTGAAGAAAGTATGTGAGAACGACCACCTAAAGTGGTTCATAATTACCCTTCTATCAGCCAGGATGATCGGGAAAGATTCATTAAATATCGATGTATCCCAGAATTCAAAAGACTATCCGAATAAGGAAGTGAGATAAGAAAGAAGAGCAAATACGGATTAACCAGGGGCCCAAACAGATATAAGAAACGTGATAAAAAATTGATACATGAATTACTTGGACAAAATTTTTCAATAGTATGTTGTACTTTCTAATTTTTCTTGTATGTTTACTAACGGTAATTGTTAAACTGTAGTTCGAGAAGACGGAACAATGGGTAGCTCGACATACTGCGTGGTTGGACATGCGCATTAAACCCGATGGAGAGTTCAAGAATCCATCATTTAAAATTATTGGCGATACAATAGTAAGTATATGAATCGATGGTATAATATATTCTAATTTACACTCTTTTATGTTTACGAATTCATAACATATTCTCTAATTGTTACAGGAGGACTTCAATTAACAAGAGACACAAGGAAGTTTCGAATTTGTGGGGACAAATGACATATTGACTAAGTCATTAGGCAATGCTAAGCATTTGGCTCGGATCCGGTGTCAATCTAAGTTTGTCAAGTAGTTACATTACTTCAACATTGTGCGAAGTCCAAGGGAAAATGCTGAAGTCTCGAAAGTGAAATGGCAACGTGCTGCATTGGAAAGAAACGTACAGGAACTTTGTGCGAATCATGGTATCAATTGAGATACTATAGCTGAGGAGATGATCACACCGATTATTGATCAACACAACATCTTCAAGGCTAGTTGCACCCTAAATGAAAAAAAAGCTGGGGCGTCGGATTCGCAGCTAAGGAATTCCAGTTCTTTCTTACTGATTTAATTAATGGAGGAGATGTGCTTGTTGCAATCAGTCGGGCATACATGGACTGTATTCCTATCGACATAGTCCATGAGATTCCTTTAGGTGAGGAGAATGTGCAAGTGACAATTACAATCCCAAAACTAAAACGTGCACTCTTCCACATTCCGACGAACGAAACAACATGTATTGAAGAAGTTATCGGTGGGTTTATTGCTTGCACTAAAAGATTAGTCATCCTTGAAATAAGTATGAGCCAGGCGAGTCGAGGTCTCAGCCATGCTCCCAACCAAGAAGCTGAGGGAAGCAAACGAATCAAAAAGAGAGCAGGGAAAATGAAAATACAATCACAATCGGAGGTACAACAACAAACTGCGCAACAAGAACTACCTTTATTCAACTTTAGTGAAATTCCTTTCAAGTTGAGACCTTTGGCATATTATGCACAAAGTTCCTTGCGTGACGGAACCCAAATAGCATGCCCAACACATCAGTCCGTCACTGGTGATGACATGCCTATATATTTTGGGTTTAAAGATGTATATCATTTTGTAACATTTCAAGAAATTAGTGCAAACAATGTAATGGTTTACATCAGGTAATAGATATATTCTTAATCAATACTTATTTTTCCTTGTTAATCTTATGATGTTTAACTTTATAACAAGTTTGACTAATTATTTTGCAACTATTTAGCGGGCTGTTGTGCAAGAACATGTGTTGATCAACGTTTCGAGTTTATTTCTCCAGTGCTTGTCTCACCGTTCAACAAAATGTAGATCGTGAAGTCTACTGTAGATAGAGAGCCAATAATATTCTACGGATCTTAACAAACGCACAAAGAGGAAAGCTGTTTCTCATGCCATATAACAGCGGCCAACATTGGATTTTGGCAGTTATTGATTTGTGGGAGGACTTGGTCCTGTATTTTAATCTTCTACGAAACAAACCGGGCAATGATTTTAAATCACTAATTAAGTTGTAAGTATATTTTTATATTCCACTTTGTGATTTGACATTGCATTATTCTTGTTCTAATTGTTTTGAATTTTGTTGAATTGTTTAGGCACTTAATGACTGGAAGATTATGGTGGGAAGAAGAGTAAGAAAGCAACAAGACTACGAGACGTTGATTGATACTATTCATTGTCTTATACGAAAAGGTTATGTAGAGTATGGTTATTTAGTGTTAGCCTTTATGCGAGAAATAGACTAGTATTACTTCAAACTAAGAATTTTTATACCGATGTTGAAATGAGTTTGGTAAGGTAAGAGTGGGCTACTTTTATCATGCGGTTCAAATAATATAGTTAGAAAATAATAAATTTGTAATGTTTTTGTATTAATTGTTGTACATTGTGACAAAATTAATTGCAGATTAGCTGTTATTTTATTCATGGCTATTTGATAATGGATAACCCAGGGAATTTGCCACCTGTGGAAAATGGAATGAATTGTGAAAAATAATTTTTTCATAGTAAGACCTATCATGACGGTTTTTCTTGGAAACTAGTCTACCACGATGATTTTTCTTGGAAACTGTCGTTGTAGGTCCATCTACCACGATGGTGTCCCTTTAAAACTATCGTGGTAGGGCCGTCTACCGCGACGGTTTACCTTGAAAACCGTCGCGGTAGACGGCCCTACCACGATGGTTTTTTAAGAAAACCGTCTTGGTAGACAACCCTACACGATAGTTTTAAAGGGAAACTGTCATGGTAGGTGGACCTACCACGACGCTTTCCAAGAGAAACCGTCATGGTAGATAGCCCTACCACGATGGTTTGCATGAAAAACCGTTGTGGTAGGGCTGTCCACCACGATGGTTTGCATGAAAAATCGTCATGGTAAATTGCCCTACCACGACGGTTTTTATAAAAACGGTTGTGCAATAGGCCTAATTATTCCCCATTTGGCGTTATTTTTTTTCCATCTCACGACAATGAAAAAACCGTAATAAATTCCTCGACCCTGGATACTACGACGGTGAAAACCATTGTGGAAAAGGTGTCACGATGGTTAAAAACCATCGTGTAATCTGCCTTTTGTAGTAGTGAGTAATTTCATGGTGTAGCAAATGACAGCCAATAGTTTTACTGTCAACTACAGAAACGGAATATAGAGCAACAATTATGGAAACTTAGGAAAGCATATGGTTGATATAGTTGATGGAAGATATACACCAACAAGTTGATTATGCAATGCCACTTCATTGCGATAGTCAATCAGCCGTCCGCTTGACGGAAAATACAGCTTTCATGTGCGGACCAAACATGTGGAAGTGCATTATCATTTCATTAGATAAAAAGTGTTACAAGAGGAGACAAAGATGAAGATAGATGATCAAGTACAGATTTATTCACCAAAGAACCGACACCTGCAAGTTCGAAAAATTTCGAAATCGGCTCAACATGTTCTGTCGAGTTAAAACTGGTATTGGGGAAGAATTGTCGATCAACAGCAGCCCAAGGCACACGCCCATTCAAGCTCATTAGAAAATTTTAATAGTTAATGTTTTATATGTATATATATACTACTTTAAAAGTATGTGCTATGCACATGATTGGACCGGACATATTTTAAAAAAATTATCTAAATAAAAATATATGTATGTAAAAAAGTAGATGAAAGGGCATAAAAAAAGATTAAAAAAGATAAAATGACTAAAATATTAAAAGTAGACCAAAGGACTAAAATTAAAAAAAAAAAATTTGTTCGGAAGACAACATTTATATACTTTAATGAAAAGTATTTTCTTAAATCAATGTGATTTATTTATAATGAAATGTATAAAAGAAATTACAAGAATATAGAAAAATTTACAAAATACAAAATAAATCTTTTGTTGAAATATGAAATACATCTTTTTTAAAGAAATAATATAAAATAAATATTTATACTAAGAATAAATCTTAAAAAATGTAAAATATAGAAATTATATCTAAATTTTAGAAAATAAATGCATTAACATAATTAAATTATATGTTATAAAATTTTAGAAATATATAACAATTTTTTTTCTTATTTATTAATAAATAGATCCAATAAATCCTAAATTATTTATATTATTTAGTGATAATATAAGAGTATTTAAACAGTCTTTTATCTCTCACACTTCATGGATCCCACATATTCCCTATCTCCTCTTCTTTTTTTTCCCAATGCATTCCATCTTTTATCTCTCTTTCTCTCTCCCTCTCACACTCCCTCGAAAAGGGAAGCCAAAAAAACAAAAAACAAAAAACAAAAAAAAGAACAAAACAAAAACAAAAACAAAAATCCCTCGAAAAGAGAAGCAAAAAACAAAAAAACAAAAAAAAAAAATGTAAGGTAGCTTGCAATTTCAAGTTTTTTGGAGGAATAACAATACGTGTGCAGTGTTCTTTCGACTCCTTCCTGTTCTTAGCTTTTATCATAGCAATGAAAGCTAATTTTGGTTGAGGGAGACGACGGTCGATATGGCCACAATTGGGGTAAGCAGAGGTGGTTCAGATGCGACTTCGGACGCTTCCCAACCTATTCCTAAAATTACTCCCACTGCTACTTTTGAACACACTTCCCTACAAATTACGAGTCACAAACTTAATGGAAAGATTTACCTTCAATGGTCTCATTCCATCTAAATGGTGATTCGCAACAAAATGGAATTACTTTCTAGAGCCACTCATGAAACTAATTATAAAATTTAAAAATTTACATTTCCATTGAAGAAATGCAAGCTTTGGAAAAAAACAGTACTTGGGAGATTGTTCAAAAACCAAAAGACAAGATGCCCGTTGGTTGCAAGTGGGTGTTTGTAGTAAAGTATAAGGCGGATGGCTTGATCTAAAGATACAAGGCGAGACTAGTTGCAAAAGGGTATGTACAGACATACGGGATCGACTATCAAGGAACTTTCGCACCGGTTGCCAAAATGAATACTGTTAGGGTTCTACTATCGCTAGCAACCAGTTTGGATTGGCCTCTTCCACAACTAGATGTGAAGCATGCGTTTCTGAATGGGGATCTTGAAGAGGAGGTGTACATGGAGTTACCACATTGTTTCCAAAACGAGAATAATAAGGGACAGGTGTGTAAATTAAGAAAATCATTATATGGCTTGAAGCAGTCACCACGAGCCTTGTTCTACAGATTTACCAAGGCACTGAGAAAACAAGATTACGTACAAGCTCACATAGATCATACATTGTTTTATACGCATCGGAATGGAAAAGTCACTGTTTGGATCTTCTATGTAGATGATATCATCTTGACGGGAGATGACAAAGACAAGATGAAGAGGCTGAAACAGAAACTTGCTTTTGAATTTGAAATGAAGAATCTAGGAAATTTGAGGTACTTTGTCCTGATGGAGCTGGTGGCAAGAAATAGAACAGGAATCTTAGTCACACAAAGTAAATACCTGATTGATCTTCTCAAGCAGACAAGAATGCTTGGTTGCAAACCTGTTGACACTCCAATGGATCCTAATGTAAAATTAGGAATGACGTCAAGCAGCAACCCGGTGGACAAAGGGAGGTATCAGTGTTTGGTAGGGAAGTTGATCTACCTTTCTCACACTAGGCCAGACATAGACTTTTCTGTGACTTGCGTCAGCCAATTCATGCACTCACCATCGGAGGAACACATGGAAGCGGTTTACCGGATCTTGAGATATTTGAAGAGCTCTCCGGGTAAGGGACTTTTCTTTAAGAAAAACAAAGCAGGGGGTGTAGAAGTCTTCACGTATGCAGTTCGGGCAGGATCTATTAGTGATAGAAGGTCTACAATAGGCTATTCCTCCTTTGTGCACGGTAATTTGGTGACATGGAGGAGTAAAAAAAAGGCTAGAGTAGCAAGAAGCAGCGCCAAGGCAGAGTTGAGGTCCGTAACTCATGGCTTATGTGGGGCTCTATGGCTGAAAATGTTGTTAGAAGAATTGAAGGTCACAGTCACAACACCCTTGAAGATTTTTTGTGACAACAAAGCAACAATCAATATCTCTCACAATCCACTACATCATGATCGGACAAAACACGTTGAAGTTGATAGGCATTTTATCAAGTAGAAGATAGAGGAAGGCATCATCGTTATGAAATATGTACCTACAACCGAGCAACCGCAGATATCTTAACAAAAGGGCTCTTCAAAACGGTATTTGAAAAATTGATAAACAAGCTGGCAATGTACAATCTGTACAGTCCATCATGAGGGAGACTGTTGGCGAGCTAGTTTCCTATTATTTAGGGGCTGATTCAGTATATTAGTCCGTGTGGAAGTCCTATTTTTAAGGAATCAAATCTGTAACTAATTATGTGTAGGGTAGATCCTGACTAGATAGTATAACATGTAAAGGTAGCTTGTAATTTCAGATTTTTTTGAGGAATAACAATACTCGTGCAGTGTTCTTTCGACTCCTTCCTATTCTTAGCTTTTAGTGTTGATTTCTTCCACGTATCAATCTTCAATGGATCTCTTGAGGCTATAAATAGCCATTTCTCCTATTTGGTTTACGGCAAAAAATAGAAACAATTGTGAGAGATAGGCTGCTTTAGCAAAGTTTCTTTTAGGGCTCGTTTGAGGAAGGTTTCGAAGATGTAAATTTAGATTAGAAATGATTGAAAATGTGTATGTAGAGAAAATATTATTAGGAGTTAAAATTGTAAAATCTTAAAATATATTCGAAAAAGAATATCTTAATATGAATCTTTTTTCGATCCTCTCAAATTCTATGTAATTTGGATTATAAATCATATTATTTGGACTTTAAACATAAACTTTTAAGTTTGAAGACGTAAATAGTGAAAAGTATTTTTGAGTGAAAAAAAAAAAAAGAAAGAAAGAAAGAAAGAAAACTAGATGCCAAAATCTTTCTCAAATGGGCCCTTAGCTTTTTTTGTCTTTTGTTTGTGAGAATACCGAGGTCTTCTCCTATTGCATTTTCTGTTGTAGGCTTGATGTATTTTCCTTTATAAAGCTAGTATGATTTATTTTTCCCATTAGTGTTGTACTCAACAGTGATGGTGTGGCTGTGGGGTTGGTTTGCCGGGGGCGCGGTTGCTTTAGAAAATGATGCTTGTAAAGCAACCGTGTTTTGATTATTAAGACATTATTCTGAAGTATTTATGTATTAATTCCATGTTATTTATTATCATATATTTTGATAAAGTTGGGACTATATACAAGCAGAAGTAATCTTGAGAATCAAAAGCATCTTATTCTGCAACGGTTGTGATGCTATCTACTTCATATTGGGGAGATAACTTATCTAGATCATTTGTAAAGGTATTACAAAATGAAGACATTTATGCCATGATGAAATACGTTATTTATCAAGTTTCGATTTCATGAAAGAACCCTTTTTTTTTTTTCTTTTTTTTTAATCAATAGATGGTTGAAAATATGAATGGACATTAATCTTGATTAGTGATTGGCTAACTAGCATCATTTATAGTGTATTTCAAGAAAACATGAATGACTGAGGACAGACCAATATCTTTGTGGCTTATTTACTTTTCAGGAATAGAGAATCAGAATAAGGAATGAGAATCAACCCCATGTTTACTTACCTATTTTTATCTTGGAATGTGAGTGAAATTGTGTGGAGCCCACATTAATTTGGGATTGAATAAGGAGATTGGCAATCTCAAGCCCCCCGACCGGATTAGCACCCCCACTCCTGATATTAAAGTTAAGTTACTATTTTACTCTCAATTTTACTTTTTTATTTGAGGATTGAAAAGGAAAAGTAAAAGATTGAAATAACCCTAATTACTATTAATGTTATTAGAGTAAATAAATAACTTTTTTTTTATCACAATATATTATTATATTTCTATTTTTATATTTTTTATACTTTATTTATTTTAATTAATTTTTTTTACTCTTTTAAAATTTTTTAAACAAAAAATTACATTATTTAATTTTATTGCCTTAATATCATAATGGTTATTTTACTTTTGATTAATAATATGATAATAAATAAAAAAAAATTAATCAATTTTTAAGTTTTGAAAGCACAATAAATAAAGGGGTATACAAGTAAATTTATAGCAACTGACTTCGATTCCTGTTTTAAGTAAACGCATGAATGAGATTGACAGTGATTTCGACTCCAATTTCTGGAACTCAAGTAAACAGCATATTCTGACTCCGAATCCAGTCCACTCCAAATCCTACCCATTTCGATTCATGATCACTCTGATTGCAGGTAAGTAAACATGCCATTAGTGTTTTGGAGATAGGCTATATTGAGTAGTAGGGAACTTCAATCATGGATTTTGAATTTATAACTTCATCCAAGAAGAGCAACATCATTCCTATGTTGTGTTAATCCGGGAAATTTGAGTGAATGAGATCTCGTGTTCAGTAGGGGGACTAAACTTCATATTTGATATAAATAATAATAATAATAAGACACTCTTTAGAGAATTAGCTATACTGATCATTTAAAAAGATGTAATAGAACATGTTACAATAGTTTTTTACACCTAGTTCCAATTATGGATGTACATAGTAAGGGGTCTGACTCATGCAATTAACTATGTCAGTGGACAGAGTTGATTGTTTGATTTGAGCTTCTTATAAAACGTATCTATGTATTCTAAGCATGCAACTTTATTTTCTGATTGTGGCACAAACCATTCTACATCCGTTTAAAGATATTAGAGACCTTTTAGCCACATTAAAAAAAACAAAACAGATTGCGGACCAAATCATAATTTTGTAAAAAGATTAAGAACCAAACGAGCAATTTAATTAATTAGTAATTGGTTGTCGGAGCTTCGAGTACATAGGTACACTTGGTCTCCATGTTAGCTCTACATAACATAAGAATATTCCAGGTTATTAACTCGGTCATAATGTCTTAGAGACATTGCTGTAAATTTGACCATTGACAGTAAAATTCATCATTGTTCATAATCACATATTGGAAGTTTGTGACATATGTATGGCAGTTTCCATATAATAATAATATATATATATATTATATATAATATATTTAAATGTTGTATACGTTTTACGTAACAAAATGAATATCAGTTGTGCGGAAAATGTTTATTTATGGGATATGACAAATATGACACAGTAATTGATTCTTATTAGGTACATGAGAATTAAGTATATGAATCATGAAAAATTTAAATTATTATTTGAAATAAATAAATAAATGTTTTTTTTTTTTAATGGGAATACGATTAGAATTTAATTGGAGAAAATTACACTAGAAGATGCAGTAGGAGAAAGACACATGACACTTGTTGAATCATGTGTCACACGCACATCCCCAAGGTAAGGGAGGGTTAAAGATTGAAATCCGAGGGATGGAAGGAGGGAGAGAGAGATAGAGAGTTAAAGATTAAAACCCGTGAATTCGTGAAGTGTTCTAAATTCTTTTCGAATGATTGCACATGACTGTTTTGAAACTAACTTATATTGTTTTTAAAAAACTATCATGCAAAATTTCGTTTTAACGACAGTTTTTTGTTAAACCATCATTTGATATCCTTTGCGAACATGGTTTTTTATTTCAGTTCCTTGCTGTGTTTTTGCTTGCAAGACAGTTTTTTTAAACTGTCTTGGAAAAAACACCATTTAATCTTATATTTCTAGCAGTGGCAAGGCTTACGGAGAAGACGACCGCCCAAGCATTGTCGAGCGACAAAAATTTTTGGGCAAATCGTGACTGCAGCGAGAGGTAAGGCAAGCAAGAAACAACGACGGTGTTGGCATCGGTGAGCACGATGGTGACTAGAACTGTTAACTTGAGCAAGATCGGGGGAGTGGAGGCTCGTTCAAGGGCATTTCATGAATTTTCTTGATTATGAAACAATTCCCGCTAATTTTTATTTTCTTTCCCTAAAATTATTTTATTATTCCCTTAAAACCTGCTATATCCCTCGTTCTCGCCTACTTGTTTTTTACTTACTTGTTTTTTTTAAGGAAAATTGTACTTCTTTAAAATGGAAAGTCAAGTTTTACAAGAGAAATAAAAACGGGATAGTATATATATAATCCTACAAAGTATAAAAAAAACATATTTTGTCCGAAGTAATAGGAGGACAGCCACCATCCCAAAAGCATGCAAAAAGAATTAAAAACCTTTTGAAATTAAAGGACTAAAGAAGAGTTTGAAAACCCAAGCTTAAACTGATTAAAAATTGGTAGGAAAAAAATTAAAAAGAAAAAGAACAGCCTCCAAAATCAATATATATACTTCAACAAACCATTCCAATATGTTGCTATAAGATATAAAATATATATATATATAAATTGCCAAATGTAAAACCCGTATCTGCTAATGAAAACATAACAAAGCCCCTCTTAAATCAAATTGACAGCCTCATAAGTTTATTTTGTTTCAATTTGCTGTTTATTGGGTAGTTTCAGCTGGTGCAGCTTCAGATGCTTTCTCTGGCTCAGTATTTCCCTCCTCTTGTTCGGCCTTGGGCTCTTCTTGTTCTTTTGTTTCTGATGCATCTTCTGGTTTCTTCTCATCCTCAGTCTTTTCTTCATTTTCCTTAGTCTGTCATTATATGTACAAAATTTATAAGAACCAGATGGAAAATGTCATATACATATAAATTTGAAAGAAAAATTAATTTTTGGTGCTGTTAGAACATGATAGATGTATTTTTGGGAATTGTAAATTGTTCGGTAGTTATAACATCATATTTAGAATGTTATAACAACTAGTTTTTTTTTTCATATAACTTTATATAAAAATATGTAACATGACACTAATTAAATTTATTGATACGAAAGACATGTATCATTGAAAAAAGTTATATTGAAATTAATTGGTTGTGAAAAAAGGTTATAATATGATTTTCTAAATATACCGGATATGAGATTGTATCCTGATATAGATAGACCCATTATTAAAAAGCGCATAGCCTAAAATAAATTCTAAATCCACTAAAAATTGTAGAGTTCACATCTCCCATCCCATATTTAAAAAAAAAAAAATCTACAAGTACTAAAAAAACGTCATAAAACAAACTTTCTTCAACAATTATTAGAACGCAGGAAAACCTCTAGTCTTATTCCTATATATACATACAAAAAAATAAATAAATAAAGATATAAAGAAAAACAAAATACTGAACTTGTAACAATCTTGAAAATTTTGAACTGGCCAAATTATGAACTTATAAAATTCAACTTAGAAGTTGTAACAACCAATGGAAAACATATGTAAATATGTGTTTTTTTAAATATATTTATAATGGTATTTCTCAAATCTAGTACTAATTGATTAAAAAAAATTCTCAGAAAAAAGAGAATCACAAGTGGAACAAAAAAAGAGGTGAAGCGGAAGAAGAACATGGCCCATTATTTCTCACCTAACATTCAGGGAGTCTAAGGTCATCAAGGGCTAATCCAACTTGACAGGTCATTAGAGAGGCATAATTATAGTCTCATAGCAGACAATTGGATTTCATCCCTAAATGTTAGGTAAAGAGTCTTGGTATGTCATTCTCTTACCGTTATGTCACCGTCACTGGTGGTCTTATTGATTACTTCAATTATTATTAGATTTTGGCAGAATATTCATTACCTCGGTAAGCAAGGCGCCAAGAGATGGCTGATTGCTGTCATCGACAGGCTTAACCTCACTCTCATCAGAATCCTTCTTCTCAGCATCAACATTATTGTCAGTTGTTATCGTCTTTTCTTCTTGTTCAACCTTGGCGGCCTCTTCAGTGCTCGCCTTCAATGATTCCTCCTTGGAAATCTCTGGTGCCGGAACATTGGCATCGTCGTCTCCCTTTGTCTTTGGGGAGCTCCCACAATTGCCCATACTGTTTGTTTCTCGAGAAAAAAAAAAAAAAAAAAAGGGATATTGATCAACCTCTCCCTCTCTGATCTCTTTCTCTCTCTATATGTTAGTGAGAGAAAGCTTGCAAAGGAGATCTCCAAGCAGAGAAAATATAATTAAGAATATTTTGGTGAGCGGCAATTTTGGTTCTTGATTAGGGCTTTTTATAGCGCCCATTTTTTATGGCACTTGATTTGTTGCCAGACATTCTATATACGTACGTAGGGCAATGAATATTTTAAGGAGTTTGTTTTCAAATTCGTATATATTTATGGCAATAAATAAATTTGCCATCTGTATATGCATCGACTTAGTTATTAACAGTCGGATGATTGTCAATCACAGGCTGTGATTTTTCCTCTCAAGGACGGAAAGTTTTCATTTAGAAATTTTTTTTAAGGGACATTTAGAAATTGTTTGAAAAATTGACATAAATATATAAGGAACATTCTGCTGGCTGGTATTGTTAATCTTAAAAAGAACGGATAGTATGAGGGAAACTGTAACAAATAAAATATTTACAAACATAAATTAAAATAAATAGCAAGATTTCAAAATAAATTAAATAAAATAGTGAATTTACTAAGTAAATAGAAAACAATTTATTTGGTAAACAGTAAATTTTTTTAAAGAAAAAACATATTTATAATGAGTAAATAAATCATCTATATGGTATAAACAAATTATCTTTTTATCTGGTAAATTTGCTATTTAGTGCTATTTATTGAAATATTTTTACAACCTGCTATTTAATTTAATTTTTATATAAAAATACTATTTTGTGTCTATTTCCTATGATAGGGTTATTTATAATTATATACCTTGTATTTTACTTTTATTCATAAAGTATACACTCTCTATTGAAGTTTTACAATTTTGTACCTTCATATTACATTAAATATAAAAATGCACACTCTTCTTTGGTCACCATTTTGACCTGTGAAATGATGAAATTAACCTTAATTTTCTAATGTTTTACATACTATCCTTGTAACCAAACGATGATTAAAAATGAACTATACAAAATGCTCTTTGTTTTCAGTTGTGTTGTGTTTTGCAATAGGTTGCATTGAGGTTTGTAACTGTTGTTAACGGTTATATTTGCCTCATTTATTTGCCATGGAATCTGCGTGCAATTGAGGTTTGACAACTGTTGCGTAAATGGGTTTACTGCTTCATTCTTTTCGTTGATAGTTGGCATTGCACGTGGCAGTACTAGTTTTCATGAGAATATGATTTATATATTTATGTCGCTTCCTTGTTATGAATCACCCTTTTTTTTTTTGGATACTCCAAAAACAACAAGCATGCAAAATATTGCAAAAGCTTGGAAAAGCTTTCAAAACATAATTTTTTTTCTTTGTTTCCTTTTTTTTCCCCCTTAATGAAGCGTTTTATGCATTGTTTGGTTAAATGGATAAGACTAACATTTGGATATGTTTGGTTTCAAATTTAACTAGGTTTTGTTTTTTTTGTTTTTGTTTTTGTTTTTTTAAGTGTGGTTTTAGTATTAGAAGCCATTTTTTTTGGTTAAAATGGTGCGTTGACCGAGAAAATATATATATATATATATATATTCATGTATTAGATGTAATATGAGGATATAAAAATGTAAAATTCTAAAAAACGTGGTATGTTTTTTTAATAAAAATAAAATACATTATTTTGAATAAAAGTAAAATATAGGATATAGAAATGTAGATAACCCCCCTATATGATATTATTCTTTTCTCTATAGGTTTTTCTTTTATCATCGTTTCTACGTAGGTGCATCTGTCTAGCAAATATACTAGACATTTGGGGTATATTTCAATGTTAACTTGTCCAATTATCTCTCTCTAATGTGTATTATTACTTTAACAAGTTTAGTGAGAGTTACCATAAATGCTTATTCAAACCGTCACAGTAATTAGTTTTAAAAGTACATTATAAGCATAATTATTGTTAAAAAAATTCTATAGTAAAACATACTATTCCTTTCTTTTGAAAACAAAAATGTATCAAAAATATATATAGCATTTAGAATAATATTTTTACTTATGAGAATAAGTATGGAAGTTAAATTAATCCCCTAGCCGGGTGTGGGGTAGGGATGGGCGAAGCTCACTCTCCCCACCCCACTTAATGTGTGTGTGTATATATAAAGATTTGAATTTTTAATTGCAATACAAAAAGGGAAACATCCTTATAAAGAAAATGGGGAAACTACCCTAATCTTGATTTTTATTTAAATTATGTTACTAAACTTTATTAAATTTGTAATTAAATTCGTTTTGAGTTGTTCTTTTTTTTTTTTTTTTTTAATTCTTAATAGATAAATAGTTAAAGTATAAATATAGCACAGTCACTGGGGATTCCCTACCCCCATCCAATATTAAAGTAGGTGAGTTTGAGGACAGGGATGGGGGCTTTAAAGGCGGATGGGTTTGAAGTTGGGGATTTTGGAGATATTGATTTGTCTTTGCACCAAAAATAAAAGAGTTTTTTTTTTTTTTTTTTGGTACCTACTTACAAAAGTTAGGCACATAATTTTTGTGCAGAGTCTCCAACCCACAAGAGAGGAGCGAATTTTAATTGGCAAACAAATTTAAGTTACACAAAAATTACAAAGAAAAATGAAATGAAAAAAGATTATGAAAAAAAAAAAAAAAAAGAAAGTATAGTTAGCCCTGTTTCTCTGCTAAATAAATGGACTTTTTCAGTAGGTGCGTGTGTAACCCCCCATGTTGTATGGGCTTGGTTGTAGTTTCGTCATTCCTAGCTGTCCCTGCATCCCATCCCTCGCATACTGCTGCCACATTAGCTGCTCCTCCACCAACAGCTTCTGCTTCTTCTCCATCTCCGACATCTGTACGTACGGCGGCGGTGCCACTGCCAGCGACGCCGCGAAGGGGTCCACATTATTTGCCGTAGAGACACCGCCATTTGATGACTCCGTCGGGGGTGCTGGCAACGCTAGCATTGCCGGCTGCCCTGCAGACCCCAACGCGACACTGCTCGCACTTCCGCTGCCTCCAAACCCTGGGCCAGCCATGGCCGCCGACGCCGCCGCCTGCTTGTACATGCCGTCGAGCAACAACGTATCGAAACCGCCAGCGAACGTTGTCTTCTGGTGGGACAAGCCGCTGGCCGACTGAACGAGCGCGGTTTCCCAGTCAGCCGCGCCGTCGGAAAAGGCCTCCCACACTGGTGGCGGTGTAGGGCCCGTCGTTGCCGGCGTGGCGGGATTGCCGTCGAACAAAGCTAGGGCTAATTTGTCTCCTTGCTCTTCGCTTGACAAGGCATTTTGTCCCAAGTTCAAAAGGTCACCCTCTTGTTGTTGCTGAGGTTTATTATTAACTAGTTCCGGTTGATCTGTTTGCTCCTTTGTCTCATCCTCAATTCCGGTTTCGGACACAAAATCCTCCGGTGCTGGAAGTGCTTTTATAGTATTCATATCAACTTCTTCAACTGAAGGATCTGCTTCTTTGGTATCAGTAATATTGTTCTCTTCCTCAGCTTTTAATCTCAACGTTTGTGCCAAGGCTGACTTGTCGCGTATGAACTCGTCCATGACCTCAAGTTTCTTAGGAGTGATCTTCTCGACGTCTGGGTACTCTGAGGATCGGGTGATTCCGATGGTTTTGCACCAGCTATAGAAGATTTCGAGCTCGTCGAACTGTTTCCCGATGCGGCAGAAGATGTCGTAAACCTTTATGCAGTCGGGGATTTCCATTTCCATGAAACGATCGACCAAAATGCCTATAGTTTCAGTGAGTTCGTAGTACATTTGGAAACTCTCTTTCACTGACGGATATAGGGCCACTATCACTACCCTATTCGTCTTGGCTGCACCTGTTGAGCATTTAAAACAGCAAAGGAAAAAAATGAATACAGAAAGAAAGAAGAAGAAAAAAAAAAGGAAAAATGTCTAAGAAATTTTGATTATCTTTAGGTGCATTCAAGTATATATTTTGAATCTGTTACCTAAATTTCTAGAGGGGTGTGGCAGTTTAAGAAGATGCTATATAAGTATGGTGACAGGGTATAGATATTAAGGGTTTGTTTGGTATGTTAGTTTGAGTTGAAATATTTTAGTTGCAATAGTAATTTTTGTTGATTTTTTAGATAAAAAAAAAACTTTTTTCAGAAAAGACAAAAATCATGATGAAAAAGTATAATTTAGTTTAAAATGAGATGTTTTGCCAAACAAACCCTAAGCCTCCATTTGGTAAGTTAGTTGGTGATAAAATTTTTAAGTTGGAGTTGGTTGACTTTTTAAAAACTAGTTATAAATTTTGTTGATCTTTCAGAAAAAAAAAATTAAGATGAAAAAAATACAATTTAATTTGAGATGAACTCAAACGCCAAACGGAACATAAGATTAACCCTCTAGTTGGGTGTAAGGTGGGGGCAAAGAAGCACCTCATATTGATCCTTATTAATATATTAAATTGAAATTTTTTATTAAAATTTAAATTTAAAAAAAAAACACCTTTATAACAAAAGAGAGAGAGAATCTATTTTTAATTATATTGATGAACTTTAAGAAAATTTTAATGGAATTTATTTTGAGTTTTTTTTTTTAATGTATTGGATAGAGTATGGATATAACACCCTTTAATGAGACTCTCCATCCTATGCTCACCTTAAATTATAAGGGTATGGAGATGGATATCGGGAGTAAAAAGAGGGTGGGAAATGTATAACCACCCCACCCGGCACATAGCGATCCCTAAATTTTCCATCACTTATAGAACACAATTATTATTTAATATGATTAATTGGTGCATTGTTTCTAACGTTTTGTATTATGAAGTTATCCTTCTTAAGATAATTCTTCCTATAAATACGTTCAAACACGCATTACAAGAAATACGATCATAGACAGACATACGCATGCACGTCTACATACATATTACATATATGCTTATATACAGATAATAATAATAATAAACAGATATTAACCTAATAATAATTTCACGTCTGAAATAAATCTACATACCTGTGGGACGACACGCTAAAAATCTCTCAAGCAACTGCTGCAAATGGAGGGTCCTTGAAAACACCTGCTCCGTCTTCATTTCCCTCACCGGAGTTGCCCTAAAGACCAATTGGTGCTGCCCTGTTGTCGTCTCGTTGTCGTCGTCTTCAAAACTGAAAGCGCTTCGCCTCCCACGGCGGCTCTGCATCCGGTACTCAAGCCGCTCATCGAGGTACAACGCGTAGGTCCGTACAAAAGCCGAGTAGTCCCACGACGAGGAGCTCGAATTGTCCCTGAAGTCCGACATGTTGAGAAAACGCGTACCACGGCGCGTGGAGAAGAAGATCTCCTGCTCGTAGGCTGGATCGCCGTCGTTGAGCAGCCGATGGACCAAGATCAGGGTCTTGAGCGCCACCGTCCAGTTCTTGGTTTTGTTAAGGCGTTTTGCCAATGTGTTGACGCATGCGCTGATGAAGGCACGTGAGTAGCATGTCAGGCTGAGGATCTCTCGTATGTGCTTCTCCTCGGCCGGATTCTCTTCGTGCCGCGTCGCCTTCACGATCGCCACGTCTAGGTCGGACAGCGAGGCCGAGGTGCTGACCTTGGCGAGGCCGATGCTCGTCTGATCCTTGACCGCGCCTAGGGCTCTCCTTATCTTGCTAGAACCCATGGCCCTCCTTCACATTAGAGGAAGATGCTATGGAGGAATTTGTGAAGAGTTAAATGATAGAGAGAGTGGAAAAATAATAATAATAATAATAATAATAACAACAACAACAACAAAAGAAAGAGAGAGTTAAGTTTTGGAAAATTGAGATCTCACACAGTGCCGGCTTAAGGGTGAGGCATTAAGGAAAATGTCCTTAGGCCCCTTAATTCAAGGCTCTCTTTTATTAGGAAACTATTAACTAATCACCTTTACGCCTCAAGGCCTCCTTAAAATCAGGAAACTTTAACTAATTTTTTTTTTCACCTCAAAATGCTGATGTTTTATTATTATTATTATTATTTTGAAGGAAAAATGCTGATGATAATTGTGTTAACTTATTCTTAAAAAATAAAAAGAAATCCAAGCGTTAAATTATTTCCGTAATTCTCGTATTGTATTAGCGTTAGGTGTTATAAACAATTGCTTCTTAACATAAATTTTGTGTATTTTAGTTATATATTTTTTTAAGAATTTTTTTAAAGTTTTATTTCTACACGTATATGGCGTATTTGATATTTCTTTCAAAATATCTCAGTACTCATCTTTTCACTTTAAATTAAAAAAAAAAAAAAAAATCAATTAATAGTCTCTCATATTCCCCTATTAAAGGGATCATAGAACTTATCAGTGAATCAAATCTTGCCTCTTTAAATTCAAAATATCGACAACAGCTATCATAGAACTCCCTCATCTAGATCATCACCTCCCTCTAGTACACCATCATATATCCTTTAGGCACATCATTATCTCCTTTTGGTACATCATCTCCTACCTTATCTACACCATCATCTTCATTAGGTACTTTCTCATATACTATCTCCTCAGGTGTTGTTGGAATTGGTGATTGGAATTGGATTGAAACCAGTATCCTTTCATTGATTGTTGTGCTAGTTGTGCAAATCTACAACAGATGCTTATAATTACTAAATAATTCAGTTGGAACAAACCTTGCAACAAATGAGATTTCTTTATTAATCAATGTCATGAAAGCCTAGTGCATCAGTGTCATCATTGTTTAAATTATCATCACATTTTTCTTTGAGCATAACAAGTAAAGTAATTCATTGTTTTTCTTTGTACAAAAACATAAGATCTATAACATATGAGTCATTTGACATAAGAGTTGGGACAACAATGTCACCAACAGGCTTATATGTTATCTCAATTGCATTCTCACTTTGTTCAATACTTGTTCTTTCGTATATTGTCGCCTCCAAATTTAAAACCTTTACTTCTATCAACCTCAAATCCCTTGCTCTTATCAATTCGAAACCACATCCAAAAGCAGCCATCCACATTTTTTCCATTTTACTCTACAAGAATATATCTATCATGGATTTTAAGATGTATCAATCAACTAACAATATAAATAATAAAAGTACAAATTTTATATTAATCTATACAAATATATATATTAAAACAAGAATCATGCAAGAACAATCATTATTATTCCACGCTTTAAATTCCATCCAAGTCATCTTCAACCTTTCACATTTAAAAGTCATTTTTTTTTTTTAATAAAAGTTTTGCTGGTGCTAAGTATTCTTATAAATTTCAAGGGAATAAGATATTTGGCAATAAATTTTTTAAAAAATGCAAATAACTTTGGAACAACCATTATTTTTTCACAGGATCATTGGGAATCGACAGTCATTCTATCTGAGTTATCTTCAAGATTCATCCACAATAATGGCGAGCTACAAATTCGTTTAATTTTTTTGGAAAAAAAAATATATATTTTTAGGCTAAATAAACATATACATTTACATATAATCCTTCAAAACTACCTTACAAACAACATCTAAAGCCCATTACTAACCTTATAATTGTTTTCCCAATATCTGATTTCTTTTTTTTTTTTTTTTTTTTTAACTCTTCAAAGCCCTTGATCGTAGAACATTGAGAGTTCAATTATTGTACACCTCAAATTTTGGGTATGCCATAGTTGCCGGAAAATGGAGTAACTATTGAAGGATTGAGATGGTTCTTTGGGTTTCTCTCGCATGCACGAAAGCTCTGTTCCAGGACTCAGATTTTGTTTTGTTTTGTTTTGTTTTAATTATTTATTTAACTTCATTAAAATAAATCTAGTGAGTTGTTAAATCTAAATATATATATATATTTATATTATTTTAAAGAACAAAGTCATTTTGTTAATTAAAATTGTTAAAAAAGTCATTTTACAAATAAAAGAAAGTGAATAGGTTATTTTACTAATCCACTGGAAGAAAATGGGAGAGGTCAGAGGCAAGGGACTTGATTTCAACGTGGGTGGCAAATTTCAAACCAAATGAAGACAAAGAAGACAAAGAAGATGAGGGCTGCAAGCCTTTGTGCCTTAAACAAATTTCAAACCCTGAGCCCAAAACAAGTACATCTAACCTAAATTTTTGAATGGCATCAATTAAATATAAATTTGTAGAAATAATTACACAAACATCCATTTTTATGGTTCCATTTTAAAATATGACTATTTTTAAATAATAGTATATATAAACATATATTTTTTTTTTATAAAATATATGTCTATAATATCTATTTTACCGTTATACTATAATGACTTTATTTCATTTAATTAAAGATTTTTTTTTTGTACAAATGAGAATTACCTTTAATAAACCCAAATTATTTTTTTCCTTTTTTTTAATTTTAAATTGATTCTGAAAAATCCAATGAATTTTTTATGAAAAAACTAATTTATTTATGCAATCCACTACAAATCGGGTGGTTACCATTTATGCCAAGATCAAATAAATTCAAGAATAATAAAAATGATGTTGAATTCTTTACGAAAAAAAGACTATTTTTTATATAAACTAGTAGAAATAAAATGAAAAGTATCTTTATGATAAAACCTGATTCATTACAAGAAAGATGAATTCTTAAAAAAAAAATAAAAAATAAAAAAAACTACCTACTTATTTATGAACTCCACTACAAATCAAATGGATACTTTATATGCCTCAACCAAACAAATTGATGAGTAATACACCAAATGATATTGAATTCTTTACCAAAAAAACTCTATTCTTTATATAAACTAGTTGAGATGAAATCAAAACTAACTTTATGAAAAAGAAGGATTCATTATACGAAAGATGGATTCTTTAATTTAAAATTCAAAATTTCTTAATTATAAAGACTATTTTCAAAGTAAAACCACCAAAAAAAAAAAAAAAAAAAACTCACATTAATAATGGTTGACTGTTAGAGTCCTACATCAACTTCAATGCCCAAAACCTCTTTCGAACCTTCACCTATCTCACATGGCCTTTTTCGTTACTAGGTATGGCTCTTTCAATAGATTAGCAGGGACATTGCCTTTCTTATCCTTAGCAATGGACTTTTTCTTCGGAACTATTTTCATTGTCATTTTTAGACAAAGAATTTCAATTTAGGGTTTTTGAGGATGAGAATTGGAATTGGTTTCAAGGAAGCTGGAGGGGATTGATTTACCATAAGTTTGTAGAAGACAAACGTTTAATAAGACTTTTTTTTATATATTCTTTTTTCTCTATTTAGATTTTTCTTATTAATGTGAAATCCAATTTTAAGAAAACATTCTCATTTTTGGATCATTAAGAATATTCACATATTTTTCACAACAATTAAAAAAAAGTAGAAACTATCCTTTTTTTAATATTTCAGTCTTCAATTCATACAAATCACTTCTAGTAGTAAACGTAATTCCATGCTTTGTTTGCTTTCCTTTTTTCGTAAATTCTTTATATGATAATTCTTAATTCTTTAAGAAGGGTAACATTGTTTTTATATTTACACTTTCAAACATATATGTAAATAAAAGGAAAAATAGACTTATTTCAAAACAAATATCTATGTAAATAATCCAAATTTGTAAGCAAAATTCAAGTCTCTTGAAATCTTGCTCACAGACCATGAGGCCAAAGATTTACCAAACAGTCATGGAAATATTTTTAACAAACATAAGGCTATATTTGAAGGAAATATATTGAGCAAGGTATGCAAAGTGAAATTGAAAATTAAACCTAATCACATTCATATCACAAATCAATTATAACACATTTCATTAACCACAAATCCCTTTCATCCTATACTTAAAATCCTAAACTGTTATACACATCTAGATAACTTCAATTTGAGATTATAAATGTTAACATTCCAAAACCGAAAAAATAAACAAGAAGGGGGGAGTGGGTTGTGCCATAGCGCAATAAATGTGGTTGGTTGTGGGGGGTGGGGCAATATATATATAGCTTATCCCCAAGATGCGGTGCGGCGGCTAGGGGGGCGGTGGCGGCTGTGAGGGTGAGACATAGTAGTGGCAAGAGTGGTGGCGGCATGAGGAGAAAGAGAGAAAGAGAGGGAGAGAGTGAGTTCATGGTGAAGGAAAGAAAAAGAGAAAGAGGGAGAGGGAGGGAGGGTGGGCAACGGCAACGGCAATGATGGGGGCAGGGTGGCGGGGCCAAAGTGATGGAGGGATGACGGCTAGAGAGCAAAAGTGAGTTTGCAATGGAAGAGAGAGGTTGGTTAGCGAGGGCTTAGAGGGAGACCGAAATGGGTTCGCAAGGGTGACTTAAATTTTAAATTTCTTTTTTAAAAGATACCACAACAGTTTTCAAAAACCATCGTGGAAAGTATAGGTTTTCATGACGGTTTTCAACAATTGTAGTAGAAATCTGTGAGTTGGAAAACAGTCATGAAAACATGTTTTTCTCCAACTATTTTCATAAATTAAATCTACATTGATTTTTTGGACATCCTTTAGTCTGACAGTTTTTTAGAACCGTCGCCTAAAGTACGTCATTTATTCTCATTTTTGTCGTAGTGACGTCGATGATTTATCTTTGATCGAACACTAAGATTGTATATAATGTTTTGAATACTAAGAGGGTGTTTGGCATTTAATCTCAAACTAAAATTTTCATCTCAGTTTTTGTCTTTTTTTGAAAAAGTTTTTTATTTTTTTAGAAAAGTCAACAAAAATTACTATTGAAACTTAAAATTTTCAACTCAAACTCATTCACCAAACGGATCCTAAGTTCGAATTTGCAAAGAGACGGTCTCAAATTTATTTATCTATATATATATATATATATATATCTATCTATAAGCTTGAGCTGATTTTAGTATTCAACGTATGAAGAGATTTTTGTAGGCTCTAAACATCACAAGCTTGGGGTGGCGAAAAATATAATCAAATAAATATGATGGTCAAGATATATGAGGGAGGTATATATCGTGTAAATAGATAAGCGAAGATATAAGAAGCAGATGGTGTCATCAAGTCATATATGTCTAGGACTCATTACGAATTAGGAATCTTTAAAAGAAGAAAAGAAAATAACACTAGCCACCCACGTGCTCAAATTCTTGGAATGATTTTAAAAATTAAAAAAAAAAATAGTAGGAGGTGGTTATATTAAACTCCTTATTTGGTTTGGTAATGACTAGTAGATAGGACACGTGCTTCTGCACGTGCCTTTGTTTTGTATGTTTGATTTTTTTTTTTTTTTTTTTTTGAAATGGCAATTCTTTTTTTTTAGTCTTTATTTGTGGCTATTTCTCTTACAGTAAAGAGAATCCAATGATTTAAAAAGAATCTTGCAAATAGTAAAAGAATTTTTGGAACTACAAGAAATTTGTTTTCCAAATTTGTAAAAAATTAATCCTCCATACAATTTGTTATTTTCTTTATTTTTTGATGATCCTCTCTCCGACAGATTATTATCATTTTTTTTAATTAGGTGTGGGGGATTCTAAACTCTTCACCTTTTACGTGAAATTAATACTAAATTATGCCTATAATCACAATTATTATCAAATTATATATGAAGTACAATGAGGTTTAAAAAAAAAAAAAAGACAGAGAAAGAACGCATACCAGTTTTTTAAAAATTTAATAAAAAAATATAAGGTTTTTTATTTCTGAAAACAGAGTCCATTTATTTGATATAAATAGGGATGTCTATATTCATTTTATTTAGGGATGTTTTTGACCAGTCAAGGAACTAAAGAGCACGAGAAAACTAACAAAGGAAAAAAAAAAAAAACATAAAACATAAAACATAAAACAAAAAGCCTTATACTATCCCCAATCTCTCTCTCTCACGTGTCAATATATATAAGAGGGAAACTGAACGAAAAAGTTGAAAAATGAACGAAGAAAACTAAACATCAGTTTCAAAAAGCATAAAAATACAGTTATAAACCTACACGCGACAGTTAATTAAATAGTATGACCAGCATGTCAATTGAGTATCCATACTTTTATATATGTTTATTTATAGAAGTTTAAAAAGAAGAAATTTTTAGAGGTGACTTATTCCTTTAGAAGCATGTGGTGGAAAGAGAGTAGAGTAACAAGCGTTGAGAGAGGATAAGATCAATTAGAGATTGCGGTGGTGCTTCAGCCAAAAACAAAAACAAAAACAAAAACAAAAAAACAAAAAAACAAAAAAACAAAAAAACAAAAAAACAAAAAAAACAAAACGAGTGCGGTGGTGGCCAACATTTTTTAGATGGCTTTTATTACCGCAGTTTGTTTTTTTGTTTTGTTTTTTTTTTTTTGGTTAGTTTGTCGTCCGTATGCAAATGAGAAAACGTAATGAAGAGGTGTAATATATGTATGTATATATACAAAAAAGAAATAAGAAGACGGAAAATTGATAAAAATAGAATAAGTGAAGAATGGAAAACTTACACGATACCTTGGGGCTTAGGTTATGAAAGAAGACAGCTAAAAATAAGTTAATCGGAGTATGAGAATATAGATAAGAAAAGGAAAGAAGAATAAAAGAGAAGGAAGAAATAAAAGAGGGGAGAGTTTGAGCTTGGAAGGAGCTAAAGGAATTTTAAAGTTCTTTAGCTTGAAATCGCTCACATATGTCTTTAAGCGTAAATTGTGATACTACGTTTTATAATTGATATAAACCACGCCAAGAAACTGACAAACCCATGAATCAAGAAAGTTTATAAGATCATTTAGAAATCAGGTTTATATGAAACCGCAACCCATTGTTTATAGTGAAGCAAGAACCTTAGTATAATAAAGACACCACAATCAATTGTGGAATGATTGATTGATAAGTCGAAGGTGAACATCACAGAAACCCCGATAAGTTCAAGAAGTTCTAAAAGAACCAAAGAGAAATTTTTCTCACCAAGTTATGAATTAAATCTGAGTAATCATTTCCATAAGGTAATGGTCTTTAAATACAAATGGTCTACACATATGTAGAAGGAAAAAAAAAAAAAAAAAAGGAAAACTAAAATATCCTAAATTTCTTAATCCTAAATCAGTCCTCTATTATCTCCTTCATTAAAAAAAAATTACCTAAATAGACATGTAAGCCTTACAACTCAACAATAACAAATACGGAAACAACCTAAATTGCAGCTAGCTATCCTTCTTGATGAATCAAAACAGATAAGTCACTAGTTTAGGAAAGTAAGCTTAATTTTCTTGAGCTGTTTTCTTTAAGAACTCTTCTAAATTATTCCGAAGCTTGAATCATGGAATTCAACCTTGTGAACACGTGGGACATCTCCTTGGGCCTACACGAATTCACCTCAGTCCAAATACTTTGAATCAGCCCATTAAGAGTTTACTTGAACCTTCTTGCTTGAGCCCTCGTAACCAATGATTGGGCACAGCCACCAATTGGATTGCAAACACTATTCAAGTTCCAATTAGACCGGTTACAAGAGTTCGAGTAAGAAGGTTCAAGGAAACTCTTAATAGGTTGATTCAAAGTATTTGGATTGAGGTGAAATTATGTAGGCCCAAGGGAGATGTCCCATGTGTTCCACAAGGTTGGATTTCCATGATTCAAGCTTTAGAATAATCTAGAAGAGTGCTAACAGAAAACAGCTCAAGATTGCATAAATTAAGCTTACTTTCCTAAACTGGTAACTTACCCATTTTGATTCATCAAAAAGGATTAGTAGTTACATTTTAGGTTGTTTCCTTTTTTGTTATTGCTGAGTTGTAAGGCTTACATGCTAATTTAGATACTTTTTTTTAATTAATGAGATAATTTAGGACTCAATTTTCAGGATTGAGAAACTTAGGATATTTTAGTTTTCCTTTTTTTCTTTTCTAGATACGTGTGGACCCTTTGTATTTAAAGACCATTAGCTTATTGAAATGATAACTCAGATTTAATTCATATCTTGATGAGGAAAATTTCTCTTTGGTTCTTTTAGAACTTCTTGAACTTATTAGGGTTTCTGTGGTATTCACCTTCGGCTTATTAATTAATCGTTCCATAATTAATTATGGTGTCTTCATTATATCAAGATTCTTGCTTCACTATAGGTAAAGGTTGCAATTTCAAACAAACCTGATATCTAAATGATCTTGGAGACTTTCTTGATTTATGGGTTTCGTCAGTTTCTTGGCATGATTCGTATTAATTGGTATCCAAGCCAAGTTCTAGTTTCAAGTTTGCCTACCCTTTTAGTTTTTTTTTTTTTTCCTTCTCAATTTCAAATCCAATTCTTAGAATACCAATTGCGCCCCCCCCCCCCCCCCAAAAAAAAAAAAAAGAGACTGATTCTTACATTCTTGTTTCAATTTTTACCTCTTTATTTCCCTTTCTCAATTCCCAAATTCCGTGGGCTCAAAAAAAAAAAAAAAGAAAGAAAAAGAAAAAGAAAAAGAAAGTACCTAAATTGGCATGTAAGCCTTACAACTCAGCAATAAAAAATAAGGAAACAACCTAAATTGGAGCTAGCTATACTTCTTGATGAATCAAAACGGGTAAGTCACCAGTTTAGGAAAGTAAGTTTAATTTGTGCAATCTTGAGTTGTTTTCTTTAAGACCTCTTCTAGATTATTCCAAAGCTTGAATCATGGAAATCCAACCTAGTGGAACATGTGGGACATCACCCGTCAGCCTACATGAATTCACCTCAGTCCAAATACTTTGAATGAACCCATTAAGAGTTTCCTTGAACCTTATAGCTCAAGCCCTTGTAACTAGTCCGTTTGGAACTTGAATAGGATCCGCAATCCAATTGGTGGCTATGCCCTCATTAATAATCTTTACCGTTTCTTTTATATGAAATTTGTAGGCTTTTGTATGATAAAAGTTTTATTTATTTGAGTATGAAGACATATTAGAAGATATATAGTTGAAAAAATAGTTTGATGAGTAAAGCTCTAAACTCATATGTACAATAGACTCACAAATGAACAATCTCACATTTTGTTAGTTTATGTTGATTAATTATGGTTATCACTTATTATGAATGTGAGAAACTATAGCACGTTACTAGACTGACGAACGAACAATCTCAAATTTATGAAAGTCACCTTCGAGTTATTTATTAAAAGAAATATGATTTTATATTACTACTAAGCTTATTTATACCAAACAAAAGATATTTTTTTTTTATACTTTCTTAAATCATATAAAAATAATGACAAAAAGGATCTATTTTTCTTCGATTTTTCTTATTTGGGTTATCGATTACTTTTTTTTTTTTTTTTGAAATTTTTTTCTCTCCTTCACGCCAAACACGCCATTACTTATGCACCACTTGATATAGCACAGTACTATTATCAAATGCTGATAGAAATTGATGGTATCTCAAGCACTCATTATCCTTGTAGTAAATTTGCATGCATGTTAAACAAAACCCTCTACATGAATACATATATATATATATATATATATATATTGATATACAAGTATATATAGTCTAATAAATTCTAACATTATTTAACGCATCATCCTATCATGCTCTTATATTAATTATTGGGTAAATAACTCCTCTAATCCTTGAATAAGAAGATGTTAATTGGTCTCTAAATCTTTTTTTTTTTTTTTATTGAAAGATCCGCAAACTCTTAAAATAGATGCAAAACAATCCTTTTCTTTAAATGACGTTAAAATTCAGAGGGCAACCCACTGCAATTCACAAATTTCTAATGAATTTACAAAACTAACATAAAAAAAAAATTAATTACAACTAAAAAAATCATAAAAACATACTTCGACAAAAAATAATAATAATAATAAAACACACATAAATCCATCCTCCTTGATCTTTTCTTCTCCAACCGAGACACGCAAATATCAAACTTGAAAATTACAGAGATTCAATGGCATAAGGAAAATCGTAGATTTGCTGCGAGTCTGCGACCTAGGCTGCAGTAAATGGTGGCTTGCGGCGGCACGGAGGGGTAGGGGCTCGCGAGAATGAGCTGTATCTCACGGTGTCTGGGCTCCGACGAGGGGGTTCACAGTGGCACGAAGGGGCAGAGGCGAGCGGCGGCTTGAGCTTGCGATGGAAGGTTCACGGCAGCTCGAAGAGACTCGCCACAACGAGTTCGATCTCACGGCGACCGAAGCTCGTGACCGCGCTGGGTTCGCCGCGGCACAGGGAGGGCCGGTTCGAACTGGTGGGCTCGCCGGGGGAGGTTTCGAGTGCTGGGGAAAGGGATGGGTTCTACATTTTTTTTGCTGATAAATTATGGTTTGGCCGTTTGGGGAAGGTGACGAGAGAGAATCAGAGAGAGAATTAAGTTTTAAGTATTTTTTTTCTTTAATTTTAATTTTAATAATTGATTTATCAAAACAAAAACCTTAATTTATCACTTTTTTACCAAAATGCCTCTGTAGCTAGAGGCATGTGCAGCTCACATAGGCCAAAACCGTTATTTTTAAAGGTCTGTTAGGGTTTTTCATTTATTTGCACGATTTTTAAGAGTTCGGGATCTTTCAATCAAAAGAAAATTTGGGACCAATAATTGGCATCTTCTTCAATAATTCAAGGACTAGAGGAGTTATTTAACCTTAATTGTTAGGTAGAATTTATGGTGTTAAGTTAACATATTAAAGTTTCTTTAATAAAGTCATGTAGACAGCGATAGGAGAAAAGTCCCACACGTAATGTTGATTAATTGATCAGCATATATGATTAATTACGTCCCTTCTGGCCCAATTTAAGCTAAATGCCTATATTCATTTGTTAAATTGTGAGAAAATTTTTACCCAAAAAAAAAAATTTGTGGGATCAAGATATTGTCCCGAAAGAAGATGTAATAGCCACATAACTAGTCTAGGTTCAAACCACATAGTTCACGTAGCTATTGCCTAACAACTTCACCTAATTACAGGGTAGGCGCTGTCTAGGTCGTTCTTAAATCTTCTACTTAATTTTTTTTAATTTTAAAATGATGCCAAGCAATCACAATAGGCATGTTTGAAGCGCTAACTGAAAATTGAGTAGCATCATCTAATTTTAAAATCTTAATTTTCTATTAAACGTTCTCTCTTTTTTTTTTTTTTCATTTTTAAAAAACTTAAACTTTAAAAATTCATAATTTTTTCATTTCAAATCAGAATGATATGATTTTATGTCAAAATACTCGTCATGACGATATGAACAAGATAAGATTTATTTTATTTATTTTTTCTGAACACATTTCAAAATTTTGCATAATTTTCTATATCACAATATTTTTTTTTTTTTTTTAGATTTCCTCCCAAACATATATTTCAAACTCAATCTTCAAAACACTATTTTTAGCCCAAACGGACCCTTAGTTATGTTTTGAATTGTAATTTATATTCTTGTTTAATAGTCACCATGCTTTTTAATAAAGAGAGACTGTGATAGAGTCTCATTGAGGGTAACTATAATAGAGCTCGTTTTTTAGTCCGTTAAATATTATCTAATGACCAAAATGTTGCATGTATATGGTAACTATGATGTAGACTAATTCATTGTATTGTATCCTAAAAATATAAAAAACAATAATTGAATATGCCTTGTAAGCCCAATCTGTACACCTTCCTCCATTTTCTCCCTGCCCTCCCCGACCTTCCACCGTGCATTAGGAGGTCCGTCGCTGGCGAATCAACAGAGCTATTTCTCCAGCGACGTGGATAGAGAAGGGATGGATCGGAGAAGGTCGTCGTGTGGATAATCATGGCCAGCCATCGCTCGACAGCGAACTCAAGATGTTTGCGAAGAGCTTCGCAACCCCAGACCCAGCCCTGGTTTTCTGGCAGCACCGCGCAAAAAAGATGTAGATCTAGTCTGACCGTTTCTGCCGCCGATGCCTCGTCGCCACTACCAGATCTCGCTGTTCTAAGGTCGCAACACCTCCGGTGGGGTTTTAGGAGGGGACGAACCAATTCGGAAGTTTAGGGAAAAAAAAAAAAATCTGCTGCGTCCCTCTCAAATAAAAAACTACATCTGACTATCCATTTCAAGTGACATCAAATAATAATCATTGTATTAATAACTAGAAGTAGTGTTTCTTAAAGAAATTCTATAATAAATTTTCCCTTTAATAAATAATGAAATAGAGAAATTTTTTTTAGATATGACGAAATAGAGTAATTGATTAACATCAAAAGTAGGAAATACATCTCAACTAGATTAAGATCAAGTTTCTACTTTATATATCCCCAGTAAAACCCACATAACAAGATCAAATATATTCCTCTTTAATGTACATCAATTATGAATTTCTATAGTTGAAATAAGAATATGATAAAGGTTTTATATCTAGTAACGGATACCATCTTACACTTGTAATTTTCTATTTAGAAACTTATAATAACTAGTTGATTTATAAATAAACTCATGTTTAAAATCTTGTAACATAGTAATTTCTTATTTAGAATCTTATTATATAGTAAAAGTTAAAAAACGTTATAGTTGAATTACGTGATTAGTAAAACGTACCAACAAAAAATTTACAAATGTCATATAGAGAGGGTGCCGGATCTTAAGAATATAAGAATACTGCAACAAAAGGAAAACAAAAAACAAAAAAACAAAAAAACAAAAAAAAATTACAAGAATACAATGAATATATACAAATAAGCCAGAAAGCTAACTAGCTGAACACTTTCCTACCAGAACACGTACCAACAAAAATTTACAAACGTTGAAGAAGAAGAAGAAGAAAGCTAACTAGCTAGCTAATTAATATTGAAGAAGAAGAAGAAGAAAGCTAACTAGATAGCTAATTAATATTGAAGAAGAAGAAGAAGAAGACGAAGCTGATTAATATTGAAGAAGAAGAAGAAGAAGAAGAAGAAGAAGAAAGCTAACTAGATAGCTAATTAATATTGAAGAAGAAGAAGAAGAAGAAGAAAGCTAACTAGATAGATAATTAATATTGAAGAAGAAGAAGAAGAAGCTGATTAATATTGAAGAAGAAGAAGAAGAAGAAGAAGAAAGCTAACTAGATAGCTAATTAATGTTGAAGAAGAAGAAGAGGAAGAAAGCTAACTAGATAGCTAATTAATATTGAAGAGGAGGAAGAAGAAGCTGATTAATATTGAAGAAGAAGAAGAAGAAGAAGAAAGCTAACTAACTAGCTAATTAATATTGAAGAAGAAGTAGAAGAAGTAGAAGAAGAAAGCTAACTAGATAGCTAATTAATATTGAAGAGGAAGAAGAAGAAGCTGATTAATATTGAAGAAGAAGAAGAAGAAGAAAGCTAACTAGATAGCTAATTAATATTGAAGAAGATGAAGAAGAAAGCTAACTAGATAGCTAATTAATATTGAAGAGGATGAAGAAGAAAGCGCTGATTAATAATGAAGAAGAAGATGAAGAAGAAGAAGAAGAAGAAGAAGAAGAAAGCTAACTAGATAGCTAATTAATATTGAAGAAGATGAAGAAGAAAGCTAACTAGATAGCTAATTAATATTGAAAAAGAAGAAGAAGAAGAAGCTGATTAATATTGAAGAACAAGAAGAAGAAGAAAGCTAACTAGATAGCTAATTAATATTGAAGAAGAAGAAAGCTAACTAGATAGCTAATTAATATTGAAGAAGAGGAAGAAGAAGCTGATTAATATTGAAGAAGAAGAAGAAGAATAAAGCTAACTAGATAGCTAATTAAAGCTAACTAGATAGCTAATTAATATTGAAGAAGAAGAAGAAGAAATTAATATTGAAGAAGAAGAAGAAGAAGAAGAAAGCTAACTAGATAGCTAATTAATATTGAAGAAGAAGAAGAAGAAGAAGCTGATTAATATTGAAGGAGAAGAAGAAGAAGAAAGCTAACTAGATAGCTAATTAATATTGAAGAAGGCTAATTAATATTGAAGAAGAAGAAGAAGAAGAAAGCTAACTAGATAGCTAATTAATATTGAAAAAGAAGAAGAAGAAGCTGATTAATATTGAAGAAGAAGAAGAAGAAGAAGAAAGCTAACTAGATAGCTAATTAATATTGAAAAAGAGGAAGAAGAAGCTGATTAATATTGAAGAAGAAGAAGAAGAAGAAAGCTAACTAGATAGCTAATTAATATTGAAGAAGAGGAAGAAGAAGCTGATTAATATTGAAGAAGAAGAAGAAGAAGAAGAAGAAAGCTAACTAGATAGCTAATTAATATTGCAGTCATGGCACAATATCTAAAGCTAACTAGCGAGCTAATTAATATTGCAGTCATGGCACAATATCTATATAACAGGAGCCTGAGTTTAACCTCGGCAACATTTGTTACTACGATGTCCAATATCCAGTAAATAATATTGATTTGATTTGTTATATATAGTAAGATAGATGAGTATTAGTAGTGTTCAAATGGTAAAGAACATTTTACCAATGAAATATCAAACATCCACTTTCCACCGTACTTAGTGTGAAAAATAGAATTAATAAAATATAATTAATGGTACAAGAAGTGGATTTATGATGAACGGATAAACGAGAACAAATATTCCCACAAAAATGTAAATGAGTTAATATATAAATGCGTATGATTACGTATATAGATAGCAAGTAGACAATAATTCCGTTACTAAATGAAGAACTTGAAAGAAAGATAATTTCCGAAATGTGGAAAGAAATCTTTTAATTCTCATTGAGTTGAAACTGATAGTGATGGTTTTCTAAATCATCTAATACTTTATACATATATATATATATATATATATATAGAAATTGTTTCTTATTCAGATTGTCGAACATGTAACTCACTACTACAGAATGCGGATACCACGACGGCGATTGCACGACCGTTATTTAAAAACCGTCGTGGAATCTGAGGCAAAAACACAGAACAAAAACCGGTCTCCGAAAACCGTCGTGGAAGTCGAGACTTCCACTACGGTTTTTTAAAACCGTCGTGGAAGTATGTATTTCCACGACTTTTAGTTGAAACCGTCGTGTAATGATCCAATTACACGACGGTTTCATATAACCGTAGTGGAATCTTCGAGGATTACACGACGGTTAAATAAAACCGTCGTTGAATTTAAGACTTACACGACGGTTTCATGGAAACCGTCGTGGAATCATCGTCCTTTTTGTTCAGACATATCAAATCGAGTGGCCCTGTTTTTCCCACATCGATACAACAGCTGCCGTGAACAAAAATCAGATCAGATCACTCCGACAACAGTTCCATACGCCGCTGTTAGACGCCACCCACCACCATCTACTGGTCGATCATCATTCTTGTAAGTCAAGATGACCGAAATGAACTCATCTTTTTGATGTTTTCCTCTGTATTAATTTTTTATTTACGAACCCTGAATATTAAATTTGTTTTGTATTTTTTTGGATTGCTTTTGATACGTTAAATACTGCAAAGTGTTTAATTTGGGTTATCACAATCAATGTATTATTAGATTGGTTTTTTTTGTAGTTTGGATATTTTAGTTAAATCCTACTACGATGTATGTTTAAAATTACGATGTATATATTTTTATTTTGGATTTTTTAGTTAAATAACCCAGGCCGGTTTTGTAATTGTATTTTTAGTAGTTTTGTTATTTTTTTTGGATTTTTGTATTAAATATATTGTTTATTTAATTAATGCATGTGCCGGGAGTATTTATATATAACGTAAGTAATTATTAGAAGTTGATATTCATGCATGCAATTTAAACGTATGCACACCTTCATGACTTCGAGAACTAATTTGATTTATTGGTTTAGGATTTGCCCGCAAATCATGGATAGGAAATGGATGTGGTTTGATAGATTGACTAAAGCATATGAAGATGGTGTTGAAGAATTTTTGTCATTTGCCAAATCTCATACACAAGACGATAAGATTCGGTATCCGTGTCAAGTTTGTGGTAATCATAGATCTCATTCCATTGATGATGTTAGAGGGCATTTGCGCGCTTATGGGATTATTTGTTCTTACCAAACATGGTATTTACATGGCGAAGATTTTGTCCATATTAAGTATACATCGACTAGTACTAAAGATAAAGAGCCTATAGTTGAGGAAAACGTTGGTGATAATATGTACAATATGGTTAATGATTTGGAAGAAAACTTTGTGCACCGTCCGGAGTTATTTGAGGAAATGATTAATGATGCCGAAACGCCCTTGTATGTCGGGTGTACAAAATATACAAAATTATGGATTGAAGCATCGGGGGTGGACGAATTCTAGTTCACGACTTTTAGCTTTCTAAAGATGTTACCGGAGGATACAAGTGCCACCTAGTATGTACGAGGCGAAGAAGACGTTGAGCACGTTGGGAATGGAATACGAGAAGATACATGCTTGTCCAAATGATTGCGTGCTTTACCGGAGAGAATATGAAGAGTTAGATGAATGTCCGGTTTGTAATGAGTCAAGATGGAAGAAGGGCAAGGTGCCATCGAATGGTAGTAAAGGAGTGCCGGTGAAAGTGTTATGGTACATTCCACCAGATCCACGTTTCCGCCGTTTATTCCGTAATGCACAGCATGCTAAGAGTTTGACATGGCATCATGATAAACGTGTTGATGATGGCAAGCTTAGGCATCCGGCCGACGCACCGCAATGGAAGACCTTTGATGACAATCATCCAGATTTTAGTGCAGAACCAAGGAATTTACGTCTCGGTTTGTCGACGGATGGAATGAACCCGCATAGTAACATGAGTAGTCGGCATAGTACATGGCCGGTCATACTTGTCAACTACAATCTCCCTCCAGAAGTTTGCATGAAGCGGAAGTTCTTGATGTTGACATTATTGATCTCAGGCCCTCGACAACCGGGGAATGACATTGATGTTTACTTGGCACCATTAATCGATGACCTAAAAAGGTTGTGGGATGATGGTTTACAAGTAAGAGATTCTTACCGAGGAGATACGTTCAATCTTCGCGCAATGTTGATTTGGTCAATTAACGACTTTCCTGCACTTGGCAACCTATCTGGTTATCCTGTGAAGGGCGCTATAGGATGCCCCGTTTGTATGCAGGAAACATCTTCCATCCGGTTGAAAAATGGTAGGAAAACCGTTTACCTTGGTCACAGGAGGTTCTTGCCGAAAAATCATCGATATCACAAACAGAAGAAGGCTTTTGACGGCAATACCGAAGAAAGATCAGCTCCTCGGATTTTGACTGGCGAGGATGTATTTGATATGGTTAAAGATGTGAAGGTAGTTTTGGGAAAGAGGAAACGTAAGGATAAAGTTAACGATGGACCATGGAAGAAGAAGTCAATCTTCTTTGAACTTCCATATTGGAAGTCACTCTACGTGCGTCATTGCTTAGATGTTATGCATATTGAGAAAAACGTATGTGAATCGATAGTGGGCACGTTGCTTGACATTCCGAATAAGACTAAAGATGGTGAAAAGGCACGGTTGGACCTTCAAGAGATGAAGATTAGAACGAATTTGCTTCCCAAGAAAAGGAAGAACGGCACTTACTTACCGCCAGCAAAGTACACATTAAGTAGACACGAAAAGAGAAAGCTTTGTGAGTGGCTTGCTTCCGTGAAAGTGCCAAGTGGATACTCTTCAAACTTCAGGAGGTTGGTGTCGATGAAAGATTTGCGGCTCGTTGGAATGAAAACACTCACATCTTGATGCAACAATTATTACCTATTGCATTGCGGGGAGTTTTAACAAAAGATGTGAGATACTCAATTACGAAGTTATGCTCATTTTTCAATTCAATATGCTCGAAGGTAATTGATCCAATGATGCTAGATTCACTACAATCGGAATTGGTTATGACATTGTGCCTGCTTGAGAAGTATTTCCCACCAGCCTTTTTTGATATAATGATCCATCTATGTGTGCACTTAGTTCGGGAAGTTAAGTTATGTGGCCCGGTGTATTTGAGGTGGATGTATCCTTTTGAAAGGTACATGAAGGTTTTGAAGGGGTACGTGAAGAATCGGAATAGGCCGGAGGGTTGTATAGTGGAAAACTACATAGCCGAGGAATCAGTTGAATTTTGCTCTGAGTATTTGTCCAACGCGGACCCAATAGGTTTGCCAACAAGCGGGCTGCATACCTCGAAAGGACTATCCGTCGCCGTTCATTCATCAGTAAATCAAGATGAATGGGAAAAAGCTTGTTTTTATGTTTTGCGCAATGCGAAGGAAATGGTGCCCTTCTTTCAGGTTCATATGGCGGAGGTAAGAGCTGCGAATCCAAGAAAAGGAAGAAGTGAGAAGTGGATTCAAGATGAGCAGAATCGGACATTTCGGGAGTGGATAAGAAAATATTTGCATGCGAATCGTGGCGTTTCACAAGACGCATTGAAGCTATTCAGAGGTCCGTCATCGATAGTCACAAGATATACATCGTACCTTATCAATGGGAACTCCTTCTACACTCGGGACAGAGATGAGAAGCATCCCGTACAGAATAGTGGTGTCACCCTTCGGGCCGAGTCTATGCATATTTCATCCGCAAAGGACAAGAATCCGGTATATAGTTCCATGAATTACTTTGGGTTCATTGAAGATATTTGGGAACTTGATTATTGCGACTTGCGAATAGCACTCTTTAAATGTAAGTGGGCTGACAATAATTATGTTAAGGTTGATAGTGACGACGTGACAGTGGTGGACTTTAGGCGATTGGGATACAAAAATGATCCTTTCATCATGGCGTCACAAGCGGTCCAGGTATTTTATACAACGGATCCCGCAAATTTAGAGTTATCTTTAGTTGTGACAATGAAGACAAGAATAATCCGGGATGGCCACGAAGATATTGACGATTGCACCGACATTCCATCATTTACAACGGGTTTGCCACCGGTGGACGAGATTGATGATTTTGACGATGATGTTTCACACTTACTTCGATTGGACGTCAAGTGGACACGTGTTGAGAAGCCCAAAAAAAAAGCAAAAAAAAAAAAAAACGGAACAAATTAATGAATAATGTTCTTAAGTACGTTGTAAACATTGGGATATACGGTTTTTGGATTATTACGCACATTATATGGGAACCATTTATCCATGCAAATATGATTGGAATCAAATATGTTTGGAATGAATGATTGCACAACATACAGGGCAGCATACTTAAAGGGATTATATTAACAATTTCATTTTCCTATTATCGTAAATTTCAAATACGTACGACGACGGTTAAATAAAAAAACCGTCGTGGTATATTATGTACCACGACGGTTTTCCTGTAAGACCGTCGTGGTACATACAGTTGTGGTAGACGAAGTAAACTCAACCACGACGGTCTATTCCAAAGACCGTTGTGGTAAAATGATCTATCACGACGGTCTTTTAAGTTGACCTTCATGTAAGAGTGGATAAATCAAAGAGCTATACTACGACGGTCTTTATATTTGACCGTCGTGGTATTTATAGTACCACGACGGTTAGTATATTTAACCGTCGTGGTATATTGATTACCACGACGGTCTTTTTTATAAACCGTCGTGGTATCTATACTACCACGACGGTTTAAATATGAACTACCACGACGGTTTTTAACCAGGACCGTCGTGGTATATTGTTTTAGCGGCAAGTTTTGAAATTTTCGTAAATTGTTAAACTTTTTGAAACCTTTTAATATAACCTAAAAAGCTGCAAAACTCTTCCTCACCCAGTATCGACCCTCTCTGAAACCCTCGAACTCTCTGAAATACTCTCTGAAACCCTCAATCTTCGACGCCATCGTCCAGCACTCACGACGTTATCGACCTACAATCTCCGACGCCATCCACCACCAACTGCGGTGATTTCGGACTTTACCATTCTCTCTCGCCGACCAGAACCCACCATTGACAAAACGGTAAGTATTAATGCATATTCCAATTTTTTTTTTCTTTCTCCTTTTTCTCTCGGTCAATTTATGATAGGCAGAAATTTTCACGAAGTTTTCTTGTGTTTTCATCTATTTCTCTGCATATTTTTCGATTGGCTATCACTTGTTTCACACTGAGTTTTCTTATGTTGCTTATATTTTTTCTTGTGTTGCTTTTTTCATAACTGAAAATACCTAGGGAACGTTATTACACATCAGGAATCAAATTAACAATTTTGGAAGTTTGATTTACCCAATGATTAGATATTTTCAGTTACTTTGTTCTATTTTTAAGGGAAGAATATTTTTGTTTTATTGTTAGTTACATTTCAGTTGTTGGTGTGTTCTTTTGTTATATATATATTTAGGAGAACTTTTTTATCGTCACTGTCAGGATGTCTAAATAGAAAATTCTTTCTATTTCACTGTAGTTTTAGATTGATTTACGATGTCAACCAATCACGAGGAGGAAGTGTCAACCCAAACTCAAGTTGGAAAACCACGAAGAACCAACTCCTCAAGATTCAATGCCGACGAGGAGGGAAAACGTCGAGCCACGCTGCTTAAAAGAGTGCACATTGTTCGGACGAGGGGAGAACGAATTCAAGTTAGGTTTGACCCGAAAGGCCAACCAATAGGCAAGGAAGGTGATGAATTACAGAGTTGGATTAGAGTGCTAGCTCGGGAGCACATTCCAATTTGGATTGCTGATTTCAGAAGTGCTGATTTGGAACCGAGGAAAGAACGAGTGTGGATGGAAGTTTTAACTTCATTCACGGTTGATGAATCACACAAAAAGCAGGTGTTGAAGTCTTGCGGAGAGGCAGCCAAAGGATTTAGATACGATCTCTACCAAGCATTTGTTAGGGATCATATTGATGAAGAAAGTGTTTGGCAACGACCGGCCAAAGTGGTGAACAATTACCCAACCATCAGCCAGGACGATTGGGAAAGGTTTGTTGCCTATCGACGGACGGCAGATTTCAAGAGGCTATCCCAACAAGGCAGCGAGATAAGGAAAAAGAGCAAGTACGGTTCAACCACAGGCCGAGACGGCTATAGGAAACTTGATCAAGAAATCGTAAGTTAATTAATTGGATACCAACAATATCTTCCATCCAGTTGAAAATTTTTTTTTATTGCTTGTGTTCTTTATGGTTACTAACTTCAATTACTAAATTTCAGCTCGAGAAGACGGGGAAGTTTGCAGACCGAGCTGTTGTTTGGCGGGACACGCGGCTCAAGCCCGATGGAGAGTACAAGCATCCATCGATTAAAATTATCGGCGATGCAATAGTAAGTCAACACGTTATATATTTCAAATAAGAAGTAAGATTAATTGTCTCCATTATATTTACGGGCTCAATAACATATTGTGTACTTGTTATAGGACGAACTAACACAACAAGAGACCCAAGGAAGCTTCGAATCCGTGGGCACAGAAGACATATTGACACGGTCTTTGGGCAACCCCGAGCATTCCGGTCGGCTTCGTGGGCAATCAAAATTTGTCAAGCAGTCGCAATACCTCAATTCCATGAACGTACCAAGGGAGAATGTTGAAGTCACCTACATGAAGCGACAGCTGGCTGCATTGGAAAGGACGGTACAGGAACTTTGTGCGAAGCACGGTATCGACCGTGAGATGATGGCCGAGGAGGCAGCCCAACCTACGGTTGATCAGCACAACAGTTTCAAGGCGAGTTGCACCCTAAATGAGAAGGAAGCCGACGCCTCGGATCCGCAGCCCACACCTAATACAAGTAAGGAATGCCAGCTTTTCCTGACCGATTTTATTAATGGTGGAGAAGTATTGATTGCAATAGGCAGGGCTTACATGGACTGTGTTCCAACCGACACAGTTCATGGGATTCCTTTGGGCGAGGGGAATGTGCGGGTGACAATTAGTGTCCCCAAAATGAAACGTGCACACCTTCCCATTCCGACGAATGAAGTCACGTATATTGAAGAGGCTGTCGGGGGGTTTGTTGCGTGGCCCCGAAAATTATTCGTGCTTCAGAGCAGTCTAAGTCAGGCCAGTCGAGGTCCCAGTCAAGTTCCCGACCCAGAACCTCAGAGAAGGAAACGGTTGAAAAAGAAAGCCGGGAGAAAGAAAGTGCAGTCACAACCGGAGGTACAACAGCAAACGGCAGAAGACGTCGAACCTACGTTGGACATCAATGCACTTCCCGATATAATGAGACCACTGGCTTATTACGCACAAAGTTCCTTGGTCGACGGTGACCAGATTCCGTGCCCACCACTGCAAACCGATGATATGCCCATATATATTGGGTATGAAGATGTATGCCATTTCTTATCGTTTCAAGAAATCAGTGCAAGCTGTATAACGGTATACATCAGGTAATTGTTTTTTCCTTAAACAATACTTAATTATTGTTCCAATTAGCTTGAAATATAGATATATATGTTGATTTTGCACGCGTAACAAGTTTGACTTAATATTTTGCAGCTACTTATCGGATTGTTGTGCAAGAGCTGGATTGGGTCGACGATTCGAGTTTATTTCTCCATTCTTTGTCTCGCCAGTTCAACAGAATGTAGATCGCACAGCCTACATTCGAGAAAGAGCCGACAATATCATCCGGATCATAAGGGACGTACCAAGGGGACGGCTTGTTCTCATGCCATATAACAGCGACCACCATTGGGTATTGGCTGTTATTAATCCATGGGATGACTCCGTCCTCTATTTTAATCCTCTTGGTAACGATCCGGGTGAAGATTTTCAACAGCTAATTACGATGTAAGTATAACTTTGATGTTTATAGTTCAATGATTTGACATTCCATAAATGTTATATTATCTGTATTGATATATTGTCAAATGGTTAGGGCACTAAACGATTGGAAATTGCTGGTGGGAGACGGAATAACAAGGCGACGCAACTGGAAGACGTTGATTCAGACCGCTCGATGCCCGATCCAGCAAGGACATGTGTTATGTGGCTATTTTGTCTTGGGGTACATGCGAGAAATAACGTTGCACGTCGATGGACTTGCCTCGCTACAAAACAAGACATCTTATACAGAAGCTGAGTTGAATTTGGTTAGGCAAGAGTGGAGTACATATGTAATGAGCCAGACACAGAATTTGTAAAACACATTGAGAACAATTTGTACTATAAGTAAAAATTTTGTACTATAATTATTTTATTCCTTGATGCGTACTTTTTTCATGTCATGAATGATTGAACAGGAATGAACAGGAATGAATGAAATGGTATTAAATTGAACGAATAAATATTTTTTTTTGTATACGTTAAATCCTACCACGACGGTTTCCATTAAAAACGGTCGTAGAAACATATATACCACGACGGTTCATAACTAGAACCGTCGTCGTATCATGAACTACCACGACCGTTTATCGTTTTGCATGATCCACCGTCGTGTAAGTGAAATACCACGACGGTGGATTATAGAAACAGTCGTGGTAGATCAATATACCAATAAGGTTTGTCAATTCGTTTAAGAAACCGTCGTGGTAGGTGGAAATACCACGACGGTCTTTTTTATAAACCGTCGTGGTATATTGACTTAACACGACGGTTTTTAGTGTGAACCGTCGTGGTATTTCTCATTAAATAACAATTTTCCAGCTTATTTGTACATATTACACGACGGGTAAATAACCGTCGTGGAATGTGAAAAGATTCCACGACTCTGGATTCCACGACTGTTAGTGAACCGTCGTGGAAATGTTACCACGACGGTTAAAAACCGTCGTGGTATCCGCGTTCTGTAGTAGTGACTAGTGGATTTACATGTAATTTTATATAAAATTATTTATAATATTGTACTGTTTAAACTACTAGTATAAATAGTACATATCACTAAAAAATATTATATTGAAATCAACTAGTTATTGCAAATAATATTCAACAAAAAAGTTCAAAGTACCATTTTATGAAGATATGCGAGTATGAGATTATGACAAAACATAAATGACAAGAATGAACAATTAAGACTAAGGAAATTAGCACAAAATTAAGTTTAACAATCCCTTTTTATAGAAAACCTTTTGCTATTTATTATGATCTACTTCCTACCAGTTTAAATTTTTGTTCCCTTTTGATAATATTACATTCTTCTTAATGTTGGTTTTCCTAATTAAATTCTTCTTAATGTTGTAACATTTTGAGTTGTACTAGGATACAAAACAAGACAATTCATGTGGTAAGATTTAAAACTTAAACGCGAAAATTTAAAAATTGTTCTTAATTACTAATTATGCTCAATCATGATGACAAAACCTAATTAGATGTAAGTATCCTTATAGTTATTAATTAGTTATAAATATGAAAGGAGAGGGAAGTCCGTTCCAATTTATTATTAAATGTAAATTTTGAAGTGACAATATAACGGTTTATAAATTTCTATGAAAACTATGCTGCTTAGACAACGACGTAAACATTTAATTGCCGGTACATAGAATTAGTAGTTAGCAAATTCTAAAGTGCTAAAACTATAGAAGCTTGTATAATTACTATTTATGGTCCTAAAACCTAATTTTAAATGTAAAAACATTTATAACACCATCGTTAGCGATAATTTTTATAAATACAAAAAGACATACTACTTATGTGGAAGTACATGTTTAAATTCTCTACTTACGGGGCCATCTATAACTAGGTGGGGGTTTAACTTACACCCTTTGAACTTTTCTTTTCTTAAATTCATTTATTAAAAAAATTTAATTTATCTCATTTCTTCGCACTAAAAATTCATTATCCATGTATAAGCCTTCATAAAATCTTTATACGCCCTCAATTAAAAAATAGACCTGCCCACATAAGTCTGCTGCCACATCATTGAACGCCAAATAGCTGGTGCTTTTTCATCATATTTCTGTATTATAAATATATGTCATTTGCGAGTAGTAAGCCATGAACAATATTTGTATTTGCATTTCATTTTAACTTTAGAAATTAATCCCGAATTTCTCTCTCTCGCTCTCTCTCTAGATCTAACTCTCTTTCTCTTTAGATTTCTCGTCTGCTAACTAGTGGTGTGTATGGGGAGACAACATATTGGAGAGGCTTTGCCTGGGCTAAAGCCAGCCTTGTTAATGGTGGTTGTTCAGTTTGCAGGTGCTGGAATGAATGTGTTGTACAAACTGGCCGCTAATGACGGAATGAATTTCAAGGTCATTGTTGCTTACCGCAATATTTTCTCCACCGCTTTGATTCTTCCCCTTGCCCTTTTCATTGAAAGGTACTATAATTTAAATCCATTTATTTCTTTTTCTCTTTATTTTCTCCTTATTATTTTCTTGTTTAAAAATAAATTAATAAATTTCCCATTTCTTCCGATAGCAGGAGTTTATAAATTAGTTTTTGCTTTTGTTTTTTTTTTGAACTTGGTAGTGGGGGAAGTCGAATCATGCACCATTAGATGGAATCAAATATGGTATTATCGCTTGACTATACCTGCAATTATAGTTTTTTTTTTTTCCAATAAAGAAAATTCATGTTTTCAGATAAGAAAGGATTTTTTTTCTTTCTTTAAAAAAAATTTATTTTAAACGTTACACAGGAAAAAGTTGGAATATTAATAGGGAGGAATTAGTCGGTGAACCGAGTATACCACGCCATTATACTTACATGGTACAACCATCCAATTAAAAATTGACATTTGGATGATTTGTTTATGTCAACCTTTTATTATTAATTTTCTCTTTCCTAGAGTGTATCACATTAATTAATTCTTGAGTCAAATTTGTGTAAATATATATATATATACATGAAATAAAAAAAAATCTCTATACATATACGTATACTCACATCTTTCAAAAAATAAAAAAATAAATATAAATATAAATATACGTATACTCGTACATTGCCTGATTTTAAAAAAATAAACTTTTTACTGATTAATTAACTTTAAACATTATATATTACTTTAAATACTTTAAAGAATTCAAATATGTTAAGGATTGCGTTCTTTTTTTCCTTTTTTTTTTTTCTTTTTATACAAATAGATAAATATAAACGAAAAGTGAAGTGTTGTTGGACAGAACAAAGGCTTGGAATACATATTGTGGAAAATATTAAAAGAATTACTCATATGAAAAACATACAGATATATATATATATATACATATATATTTGAATTTTCATGTTCTTTCCAATTAGGATTGTTTTTCTTCTAAGGATATATCATCGAAACATATATTGTCTTTACCGAACAATATGATCTCCCAAAGTATAACTTTTTAGTCATTAAAGAAGGAGAAGGAGAAGGAGAAGCGTTGTTTTGTTCCCAAATAAATTCAATTTTTAAAGTTTTTGGAATAATTAAAAATTGATCTACTTAATGCTGATTAAATTCATTTGTATAAACATGTTTTGTTAATTAAAAATTATAATTAAATTTTAACTGATTAATATAAGAGAAAGGAATCTTTATGGGAATTTGATTGAGCAATTAATGTGATAGACATTAGTAAAGAGAAATATAATCACAAAACATTAATCATCCAAAAGTCAATTTTTAGTTGGATGTTCATACCACATCATCATACTTACGTAGTATGCCCAATTTATTAAATAATTATATATTAATAGAAAGCCAAACTGTATTTCTACAGATAAAGGAGAATCGAAATCCTTTTATGTCCCTGGCTTTATGTAATTTATTGAGGAAGGGAGGGTGGGGGTGGGGCCGTGGCAATTTTCAAAAAAGCAAAACAAAATGATGATCTGGCAAAGCATTATAAATTTGACGATGATTATGTAATTTACATCCAGTGGCGGAGCTAGACATATATATCGCTAGACATATATATCAGTAGAAATGTATAGCAAATTTTTTTAAAAGAAAAGATTAATAACATCAAAGTTAAAAACTAAACAGTAAAATTTTAATGGGAGCTATTAAGAAATTTTAATTTTTAATGGGATAAAGCTAAAAAAAACCATAAATTTTTTGAAGTAGAATTAATTTTAGTGGGGATTATATGCCTCCGTCACTGTTTACATCCCTCTAACTATATTGTTAATTATAAAGTTGTAAATGCAAGCATATGCAAGGGTAGACCTACATTATGCTGGTAGTGGCTGTCGCCCCTATTAATTTTTCTTATTTTAAAATTTAATCTAAAATGTTTTGTAATTTTTCCATTATGCCCACATTCAAAACTAATTATCTTATGTATGCTTATAATAAAAACTCTCATCTTTTACATATAAGCTCATTGGTCATATACATCGTGTTAAAAATTTTTGATCGTATAAAAAATAAGCTGTCATACAGGATTTGATTTTAGTATACACCTCACTAAACTAGAAGACTAGCTTCGCTGCTGCACATACATACACAATTTGAATCATGTTTTGTTAATAACTTTGTAAACTAATGAAACTGCAAACTGAACAGGAAAAGCAGGCCAAAGCTGACATGGACAATTCTTTTTCAGGCATTTCTATGTGGGTTATTCGGGTAAGTAGCAACATAGATGATTTTGTTTCTTTTATTTTCATAAATCTACGATATAGAGAATATATTAGACAAAAATAATTCAAATGTATACTATTCATGGCGTTTCACTACTACAAAAAGCAAACATAACGGCAACATATATTGCGACGACTTATGTTGTTGTCAAAGAAGACGTATCAGCAACAATTTGTGTTGTCGTCACTAAAATTAGAATTAACAACGGGTATGTAGCGACGACAGAATAGTGACAACGATTTATGTGAATTTTGGGATGTTTAGCGACGACATAAAATAGTCTTTTTCCTGTAGTGTTTTTGAATTTGTAAAGTTGTGGCAATTAGAATATAAGTCAAACAGAATTAAAAAAAAAAAAGTGAAATAATGTCATGAAACACAATCTCTACTAATAGAAGTCAATTATAGCGAACTATATCATGAAACGCAATCTCTATTAATGTCATCCATGACAACTGTATGTATTTCACTCTCAAGTGCACGAAGCGTGGTATTGTTTTCTACACTTTGCCAATTCGGTGGCTCATTTCTTAACTAATGCTTCTAATATAAATTCTTGTTTCTGGTTGTTGGATTGTTTACCCAAGTTTTTGGGTCCTTTTCTCAAATAAATTTACCTCCGAATTTCCTTTTTTTTTTTTGAAGTTTTATAATAAAAAGAAGGGTGAATTAGTGTAAGAAATGACTGTAATCCAATAAATTGTGTATAAAACCTGAATAACCAGTGTCATTGTCAACAATTACTGCAGGGCATCACTGTCACAAAATTTATATCTGGAAGGCTTAATTTTAACATCGGCAATAATGGCATCGGCCATGGTCAACTTGACTCCTACTATAACATTCATTTTAGCCGTCTTATTCAGGTGCACACATATTTTCCTCACTATCTCCCATATATATGTTTGTGCGTGCATTTTTTTTATACAAAATTATTGCTAATTTACTGTGTGCTATTAAAAATAATTGTGATTTATGTTTTATACATATATATATATATTTATATATAAATTTCAGGTTAGAGAAGCTGAATTTTGAAAACTCAGGAGGGAAGGCTAAGATATTGGGATCACTACTGGGAATAGGTGGAGCACTGATTCTAACCTTCTACAAAGGTGTGGAAATTGACATTTGGTCAACACACGTTGACCTTTTGCATCGAGATCGTCAGCATGAAACTAGCAACGTGGTGTCGTCGCAGGCAGAGTCTGGCAATCCTCTCTTAGGCTGCTTATTAGCTGCCAGCGGTTCAGCGTCTGTCTCTTTATGGTTCATCATTCAGGTTATTTTGTATATCTTCTACTCGTTAATTAAAAATAATTTACAACACATGGGACATTTCTTTTTTTTTTTTTTTTTTTTTTTCCCCTTCTTGTCCTCCTACAGAATTTAAGTCAAGTGGCATGACTAAGAGTTTTATAAGACAATGAATAGAATTTTCCCTACTTTTTTCTTTTTTCAGGCAAAAATGAGTGAGAAATATCCGTGCTATTACTCAAGCTCAGCTCTTATGTCAATAATGGCCTCCATTCAGGCAGCAATTTTTGCCCTCTGCACGGAGAGGGACTGGAGCCAGTGGAGGCTTGGTTGGAATATTAGGCTTCTCACTGTGGTATACCTGGTAAGCCTCTGAAATTGTGTCACACCTACAGACTTCATACACACACAAGTCGATATCTGCTGTCCCAGATTTTCTGAAAAATGAGACATACAGCAGATTTGGAGTGCTCTATATACACCTGTATACCGTATACGTACCTACATATATGTGTGTATATTCAGAAGATTAATTTACGTACTAATTGATCTCTCAACTCTTCCTAACCATTAACGGAAAATGTCAGCGTGGTAGCACGTGTCTGCTCATATATATATAAATATATACACCCTATATATATAGTTATTTCAGAAACTTAATCTATCTTATTAAAAGATAAAATTTACATGTGTGATATTGATACGTGTCTGTTTATATATCCACTCATGTGTGCATATTTTTATTACAAAAGATATAATCAATTTGGTAATTAAATTCTTTCTTTTTTTTTTTTCCCTGGTGATGATATATATATATATATATATATATATGTATTTCAATAGGGTACTGTGGCTTCTGGACTAATGGTGACACTTACAGCGTGGTGTGTGCTCAAGAAAGGTCCAGTGTTCGTGTCTGTTTTCAGCCCTCTCTTGTTGCTTCTTGTAGCTTTTGCTGGGTCTCTGCTGCTAAACGAGAAGTTACACCTGGGAAGGTATGTATCTATATATATATATATATACATATTTATATGTATGTATGTATGTTTATGGTATATACACGCATCTTACACATAAACATTTATTTCTACACATATATAACATTTCTATAAAATCTTTTTCCTCATAATGTAAGGGTTATTGGAATTTGATTTATGGACTTAATTAGAGGCTATTATATACAGCAACAGATGTTTAATATTCAATTACCTAGCTCGTATACTATTTCCCCAATAAATCGTCATCACATCCAGTTGTAGAGCTACATTCAAATCAATGAGTTCAAGCGCCCCCACTTATATTTTTTTCAAATTGAATTTTCAATCTTGAATTTTTGTAAAAATTTTTAATGTGCCACTATTTTATAAGAAAAACTAGAGCTGTACTCCCATTTAAAATTTGAGACTTTAATTTGTACTTCTAAAATATTTATAGAATTTAGTCATGTGCCCATTTGATCCAAAAAAAAAAAAAAAATTTATTTTGCCCACATTCAATTATTAAAATACATAATAATGTCTTTCTTTTAACAATAAGAAAAATATATATATATATATATATATATATTTTATAGAGAGCCCGCTAAAACCATTTGCTAGACTCCTCTACTGATCGCCATTCGCCTTATGCAAATGTGTTGTATATTATTTTATAGCACTTCAGCTAACCATTTTCTGACTCCGCTGCTGATCACCATTCACAACGTGATCAAAATGTGATTGTATATTGACAGTGTATTAGCAGCAGTGCCGATTGTGGTGGGCTTGTATCTTGTGCTGTGGGGAAAAGAACAAGAGATGAAGAAGATAAATCAGTCATTATCACCTAATTCAGAGAGCTTTGGAAATCAACTGGAGTCCGTTCACATTGTTGTAACTTCCACTGCAGACAACACCATAACTTGGAGCAGAAGCAACAGCATTAACATGAGTGGTCATGTCTCAAAATTTACTCCTGATCATGCAATGGACAATATCGTTGTAGAAAACGAAAATGCTCAAGAAAATTAATAATTCTCACACGACATTAGATATGTTCATCTTCGATTATATATATATATATATATATATTTGTATAAATATATATATAGGTCATAATCGCAAACTTCCCGAATTCAAACTGCATAAAACTTTAGCTGTTTTTTCACATGTATTTCTTCAGAACTCTCTCTCTCGCTTTGTCTCCGAGGTTCGAACTCTTCACCAAAACTCAGAGATCCGAAACTCATCTTTTTAGTGAAGTTAGACGTGGAATTACAGCTAAATTATTTATGCAACATAGACCAAATTATTAGTTATTAAATTGAGGCATTGATATGAAAGATGTCAAAATTAAATTAATAACATTTCTTACTATATAATGTCATTTTACGATGAATTGCTTTGTTGGTTTTTAAACTTTTATATTTGTAACATTTTACTCCCTGTTGTGTTTCTAAGACGAAATCAAATGACGCTAAAGTCTTAAAAATATTTTAATTTAGTCCTTCTGGTTAACTTATGTATGAAACAGATTTAGTGAATAACAGATGCATATGATATATGAGGACGTTTTGATAAATTTGATATATGTGTTCATCTTCGATTTATTGTAAACATTATAAATAAATTTTGATATATAGTGTATTTGAAGCAGCGTAAAAATAAGATAATTAAAAGTGATGATAATCTGATATTTTTTAGAAAAAAGAAAAAAATAATCAACGAATTTGTGTTTTTTATGCTTCTGTTATACATCACTATTGCAAGTGGAAGTGCTCTCCTTTACAAATATCCAAATATCTCTCTCATTGGCCTAATAATCTGTTATTCAGATTAGGCATCCTGATAAGAAAGATGCGTAGAAAGATTGTATTCAAATAGAATTGTACGAGTTTAATTATAAGAACACTTCTTAATATATCATATCATTTTATTATAAACTGCTCAGAATTGTTTTCCATAAATTCATCTCTAGAATATTAAAAAGAAAATCAATAAAGAATCTTATAATAAGAAAATCACAAATCAAATTAGAATAACCATATCATTTCCATTTAATATCATTATATAAATTCAAAATTAGGGTTCAAAATTATTATTATTGTTTCTTTTTTAGATAATCCAGGAGTTATTATAGAATCAGATATTTAACCCAATAGACAAAGATCCAAAGAAGAGGGAAAAAAAAAAAAAAACACACACACACACACACACACAAACACTCTGTATCATAAATCTCTAATATGCGAAGTATGGTCATTATTATAAATATTACAATTATGAATGATAAGCAACATCATGAACGATATTGGACAAAAATGTCTTTTCTTGAAATGCTGTAACTTTTACAATAAATATATATATGTTAGCCAATAGATATAACTACTATTATATATATCACGGCGCGCAAATATGTCCTTATAAATTTAAAACAAGTAATGCATAACATCAAAACAATATAATGGATATATACCAGCAATCTTTTGGGAGACGAAAGTGTCCTTACACTACTTTACGTATAGACTTTTTCATTTTTTAACAAAAGAGAGAGAACAATAAATTAGAGTAAAGCATGAATAATTTTATTTAAAAAAAATGCAGACGGAAGCCCAAAGCCAAATACCACAAGAGCAATTACCAAACAATTAATTCCTATTAGGAAAAGAAGTGTTCGAGAGAAAGAGAAAGAAAACAGAGAGAAGGAGTTTTCTGATAATGAAAGAAAATCTTCTCATTAAGCAGAATTGGTTACAACCTAGAATAAATAGATTTTACAGTCCAATTACAATGTCCCACGTGTACAATTAATAACTACCTATAACAAACCAAAACGGCCAATAACAACAATACAGCTGTCTAAGTATTACTGCTCCTAACACCCCCCCCCCTCCAAACTAAGAGTTCATAATTGTTCAACTCTTAGTTTGGACCGTATATGAGCAAACAAAGAACTAGAAACAGCTTTAGTGAAAACATCAGCTGTTTGATCCTGGGAAGGAACATGTTTGATGTCTATCTTCTTCTGTAGCACATTTTCTCTGACAAAATAAAGATCCAGCTCAATATGCTTAGTTCTAGCATGAAGAACTGGATTTCCAGCCAACATCACCGTGCTGACATTATCACACCAAAGAACTAGTGTCTTGACTTGAGGTATTTGAAGCTCCCCTAGTAAAGAATGTAACCATGTAATTTCAACTACTAATTAGCCGAGGCCTGAAACTCAGCTTTTGTTGAGGATCGTGAGATAGTATGCTGCTTTTTAGAAGACCAGGAGATGAGATTGGACCCCAAATAAACGCAGTAGCCTGAAGTGGATCTCCTGTCATCTGGATCAGACGCCTACTCAGCATCACAGAATCCAACAATATTCAAGTCATGAGTTGGATCGTGTGATTGAGAATGATGTAGATGAAGTCCATAATTCAAAGTGCCAGCTAGGTACCTTAGAATTCGTTTGACAGATTTCCAGTGAACTTCCAAAGGATTATGCATGAATTGACAAACCCTGTTGACACTATAGGCGATTTCTGGTCGTGTGATAATAACATACTGCAAAGCACCAACCACACTTCTATAAAGCTGAGAGTTTTGCACTAGATCACTGCCATAAGCTGTCAATCTCAGGCTGTGTGTCATAGGAGCAGAAACAGGTTTAGCAAATTGCATTTTGGCACGAACTAGAAGATCTGTAATGTACTTTGTCTGGGATAAATGAAGACCAGATTCAATGTGTTTAACTTGAATCCCAAGGAAGTAGTCAATCTCTCCAAGGTCCTTGAGAGCAAACATCTTATTTAACTGAGTCACAATATCCTATATTGCATGACTGTTACTCCCAGTCAACAGGATATCATCTACATAGACCAACACAAACAAGATGGTTTGAGAGGAGATTTTGATAAACAGAGACTAGTCAGATTTGACTGAGACAAAGCCAAAAGAAATCAGCACATCATAGAGCTTATCAAACCAGGCACGAGGGGCTTGTTTAAGACCATAGAGAGCCTTGTGAAGACGACACACCTTGTGAGGATTGCTAGGATCTTGAAAGCCAAAAGGTTACTCCATGTAGACTTCTTCTACCAGACTCCCATTTAGGAATGCATTATTGACATCAAAGTTGTCGAATGGTCCATCTTCTTGAGAGGGCAATAGTGAGTACAACTCTGATTGTGGTAGGCTTGATGACTGGGCTAAAGGTTTCATTGAAATCGAAACCAGCCACTTGATGAAACGCTTTTGCTACTAAACGAGCTTTGTACTTGTTCACTGTTCCATCAGGATTTTTTTTTTTTACTTTGAAGACCCATTTGCAGCCAATGGGCTTCCTCCCTGAGGGTAAATCAACTAGTGACCAGGTGTCATTTCTTAATAAGGCTAAATATTCGTCTTCCATGGCTTGTTTCCATTTCAGATCCTGCAAAGCATCAGTGATTGTGGCAGGTTCTTTGCTAGCCATGAAGACTTTAGGTCTCCGAGTTCCATCCTTACTCCTAGTAACCATGGGATGAGAATTCCCAACATCTGTATGGCCAGTATTTGTTCTTCGAGTCTAGGCAGCAACCTATGATACATCAGGCACAGAGGAAATAGGAGCAGACCTAACAACAGTTTTATCATCCATGATTCCAAGGGTAGGATTAGTTTCAGTTTCAGAAAATAAACTGGAGGAATTGTGAGAGGAAATGAAACACGGTTGTGGCAGTGGGGAGATAGAAGATGAAGAAACTGGGAAAGAGAGTTCTGTAGTGGGTTTTTGAGCAAAGGGAAAGGTATATTCATCAAATAGAACGTCTTTAGAAATGACAATTTTCCCAGAAGAGTCTAAACACTTATACCCCTTATGATTGAAGCTATATCCCAGAAAAGTGCATGGAGAAGAATGAAAACTGAACTTATGATTATTATAAGGCCTGAGATGTGGAAAACATAAGCAGTCAAAGACCTTTAATGGAAAGTAGACAGGAGGAGTATGAAAGAGTTTTTCTAATGAGGACAAACCTCCAAGGATAGGAGATGGGAGTCTGTTAGACACAAAAACCGAGACCCTAAATGCTTCATCCCAGAATTTTAAAGGCAGAGAAGCTTTTGCAAGTAAAGTGAGGCTATGTTCAACTATAGTTCTATGTTTTCTTTCGGCTAGACCGTTTTGTTTATGAGTATGAGGACAAAGGTGTCTATGAATGATGCTAAAAGATTGTAACAAAGCAGTAAAAGGCTTATATTCACCTCCTCAATCAGTTTGGACAACAAGGATTTTTACGTTAAGTTGCAATTCTGCAAGCCTTTTAAAATTTTCAAAAGTTTGAAGAGCATCTGATTTTTGCCTAAGCATGTATATCCAAGTGAATCTAGTGGCAACATCTATAAAGTGAATGTAATAACAGTAACCACTGGCAGAAACTATAGGGGAAGAACCCCATAAGTCAGAATGGATTAATTGCAAGGGCTTAGTATATACTGTGTTAGAACTAGGAAAATGCAGCTTGCGCAACTTGCCTAGGCAACATGCTTGACACAAATAAGTAACAACTTTATTAGAAAAGGAAACGTTACATTTGGTAAGAACAGCTTTTACAACTTTGTCTGAGGGATGGCCAAGTCTATTATGCCATAGATCAAAAGTTGTACAAGGTGAACAAGGTTTATGGGATACATCAAAAGATCTAGAACTAGACAAACTAGAAGAAGAAGTAAAGGCAGAAAATTTGTGTTCCTGTGAGACAGATGATGATGACTGAGACTCGGATTGAGGTTGAGATGTAAGGACAGGACCATGTTGGAGGTGAATCTGACTGTTATCAAACACATAAAGTCCATCTTTAAGCTTCCCCATTAGCAAAATAGTATGAGTAGCCTGGTCCTTAACAAAACAAACAGTAGAATGAAACTCAAAATACACATTGTTTATAATATTCGAAATTTTCAATATACATTTTCCTTTTACGGAGATTATTTTCACCTTACGAAGATATTTGTGAAAAAGCTCAGTTTAGGACTTTTGAAGGATTTTATGAGTTTTATTAGGTCGAGAAGACTCAAAATTGATTTTTAAACTCGAAAACAGACCTTTCAAGTCGAAAAGGCCGAAACAGTGCAAGATTTCACGAAAGTCAACTTTGACCGAAAAAGTCAAAGTTTGATCGACAAAAAGTCAAAGGGTTGACTTTACGAGATTTTTCAAGTACAATGCGGACGGAGTTCCGAGAATAATGTTTTATGAGTTAGATAACAAGAATAAGCCTGAAAACGTCCCTAGAAAATCAAACACACCAAGTTAAGATTTAAGAGCAAAAAGGGGCTCGGAAAAATTAAGGAAAATATTTTTTTCTATCCAAAATTCACACAGATAAATTTCGTACTTCGGTACGATATAAAAATATTGTGTTTTAGTAAACCACAATATTAGAATTATCTGTGTAGCACAAAAAAAAGAAAAAATGGAGTTTTAGATAGCTAAATGCCAAACAAAGCCTAACTAAGCAAGGACTAATGCCCATACCCATGATCTCACCTTCCACTAGCTTAAGCTAGCACATGTGGAAGCTTCTCCTCCACTCAAAGGGGTCGGCAGCTCAAGGGAAAGCAAGGGAAAAAGCCTAAATTTAAGGGAAAAAGTGTGTCTAAACCAAAGCCTCCTTTGTCTATGAAAACCAAAGCCTAAATTTATTGAGAATTTGCAGTCAAACTCTTGCTCTTTTGCTCTAGGATTTTCGGCAGCAAGGAAAAGGGAGAGAGGGGAGTGAAAATCAAGTTTTTCTAGAGGGCTTTCACTTGTTGGAGAGTGAATTTGAGGTAGCAAAAAGTTAGAGCAAGATTGAGAAATTTTGTAGGTTTCTAGGACTAGTGGCCAAAGAGGAAGGAGGGGAGAAAGGGAGAGGGACTTGAAATATTTTTGGGGCTTTTGTTCTTGGAGTGTTCGGCTTGGAGGAGCAAGCAAGAGCCAACCAAAATTTTTGGTGTTCAACCCCCCTAGGTGGCCGTGAGTCTTGGTGAGCTAAGGAGGAGGATTTATGACCAAACTTTAGCTTTGGTCAAGGTAATTTTCTAGAGCCCTAATCATCTTTATTTTGGGCTAAATTTGAAGTTCAATTTGAGGATTCGATTGGGTTGTAAGGACGTAAGTCCAATTTCAAATTATGCCCTAATTTTTGGTGTGTGCTTGATTTGCTAGATCTAGGGTTTGATTGGCTTTAAATCTTGCTTGATTTATACTTGTTTGCGATTGAATTTCATGCTAGAAACTAGGGTTGTATGTTCCCCTAAGTTGTGGTCGAAATCTGCCCTTTGGCAGCCAAGAGAGCATGCTAGATTTAAGGTTGGATTTTTGTGATGCTTGTATGTGATGATGCAAATGATTAGAACCAAGCAACCCTAAGTTTATGATTTTAATTTTGGGTTGCTTGGACTATATGAGACAGCTTATGGGTTTTAAAGGGACGTTAGAAAATGTTGTGTGCTTGAATCGTAGGCTCCCGAAGTGGTTGGTTGAGTTAGATTCGCGAAATAGGATGTAAACCGGACGTAAACCGGACGTAAACCCAAAACTGCCAAATTTGGATTAGAATCTGACCAGCTTTGGAAAAGTGAAATTTTAAGGCCTTTAGAGGCCAAACGGGGTAAAACTCGAAACACAAAAGTTTCTCAGAACAATTTTTCCTAAAGGACAACGCAAACAGAATATGAAAATGAGGCTCCAACGGCCTCCGTTTTTAGCAAAACCCGTGGCTGATTCCAGACCCAATTTTCACCTAGATTTTTCAGGGTCAGCCGGTTTCAATCGAAAACTGGTATCAATGCAAGCAGAATTAGATTTTTCACAAAACACAAAAGTTTTAGCATTTTTTGAGAGCTACAACTTTTGTGAAGACAAGTTTTTCAGATTCTCAACGGATTTTTAAACTAGGCGTGTTTTACGAAGGGTGTGCAGGAATCCGAAAATTCCTGCACCTTAGCTTTTACAAAATGTTTTCTAAAAACTGTAAAGTGTTCTAAACTGTTATTTTAACTACGAAAACTGTTCCAAAGGCAGTTTTCGACCTCAAATGACATTTACAAAGAGTTATTTCAAAGATCAGAATTTTATAAAGAGTTTTAAGGATTTTTAAGTAAAATCTTTTAAAGGTGCAAAAGTTTTAAGAAAGTGCTAAGTTATGATAGTTAAGGTAAGAAATAGAGTTTAGAGATAAGAGATGGATTTTCAAGATAAAAATGATAATCAAGCTGATTACGGGGCGTAGCCGGAAATAGGACCCGAGTTACCGGGCTGAGCCCCAAAAGCCCAGAATTGATGAGGGTTGACCAGTAGTTGACCTAATGTTAACTTTGGTTGACCCCACAAGCGAATAAGAGTAACCTTAAGAGTTATCCAACGTAACCCTAAGGACTACCACAAATTTGTAATGGGCCAAGAAAAGTGGGTTAAGAAGATTAACCCAATAAGTTATAAGAGAGAGAGAGAGAGTAGAGCCCAAAGTTTTAAAGAAACCCAATAGTAGATCAATAATCTAACCAAGAGGTTATCCAACGTAACCTCTTGAGGGGATAATCAAGTTCAAATTATTCCCAATCAATATAAGGCCAAATTGGACAAGTCAGTTTCAGTAGGGAACATACAACTAGGTTATAGTAGGTATGTTGGTTAGGGCACCAACATTCTACAACTAGAAGCAAAATCTCACTTATGTCCTTTCTCAAGCAGGAGAGGGCTGTAGCTGTGCTCCCAGGACAGGACAGCGTTAGTAAGGATATAGCAAAAGAGATAAGTTCAACTCCGCCTACAACATAGGCTTTAGTTGATGCTTACCCAAAGTAAGATTAGATGTATGCTAAGGGTGTATGAAATTTTGTGCTATGTGATGCTGTGCTATATGCTAATTGCCATGCTATGAGTATTAGTATGCCATGTAAAATGTTAATTTATAGAAAGCACGATCAAGTATGATTTCCATGTTAAGCATAATGATGTTGCTAGTATAAATTAGGATTGTGAGACATCATGATGCATGTTCACTAATTCCTATGAGACTAATAGACTCAAGATTGAGTTAAAGAAAAGATAAGAAAGAAAGAAGGCAAGCGAGCTTGCCGGTGTAGTACCACCCGTCCGAGATCGGGTAGGACTATGGTGTGAGTTGGATTGGACTGGCCGCCCCAACCGCTCCATAGTTGCGTGCCGGGTACGAACACCAAGGTAAGGGCCCTAAAAGAAATATAAGTAAAGAAAGTAAAGATGAGCATAACTGGACCATGCATGTATAGGCATTGTTAGGTTATGCAATTATAAATGATGTTATGAATGGTTATGTGTTGTATGATTGTTAAGATAGAAGTGTATTCGATATGGTTATATGTACCTTGCGGATGAGACAGTTGTACTTGCTGAGCAAAAGCTCACTGTCTTACGTCTATGCTGTAGGTAAGCAGCATGTCAGCAATGCTTGATGTAAGGTGGGGATGCGTGGCGAGGCGAACTGTGAAATCGTGGGATATTCATGCCGCTACGCATTTTGAACAAATTTTAGTACTCGTATTATGTAAATATGATTATGTCGAGACATCTTTTAAGTTCACGTTCTAATTATGTACAAAAAAAAAAATATTTCCGCTAGAGACACTAAGAAGATTTTTTGTGATTTTTGGGACATGGAGTAATTGTTTTAGTACAAGACATCTGGAGGGCTCTAAAGAAGATGGAAACATGGAATGACCAACATGAGTTATAGTTAGACCCTTACCGTCACCTACAAACAGTTGTTCTGGTCCATTGTACTCGGCTTTTGACATTAGATTGGATGTCTCAGAGGTAACATGATTGGTAGCACCTGAATCAGGATACCAGCTAATGTCACACACAGTTTTAGGAGTGGCCAGCATTGTAACAACCCGCCTAGCATAGACCGTTACCTTACATACATACTTACTTAGTTCCTCACACTTATTAATTTAGCAAAACACAGCGGAAATTTTTTTTTTATAAGAGGCATATAATTAACAAATGTATAAAACGTGTCTTAAACGAAAACATTTAATATAAAATAAATACTTAAAGAACAAAATGTGTCGCGGCCCGAATTCCTACAATTTCACAGTATGCCCCGCCACACTCCTCCATCTTGTATCACATGTTGCTGACAGGCTGTTTACCTACAGCATAGACGTCAAACAGTGAGCTTTCGCTCAGTAAGTACAACTATCTATTCCGCGTCATACACAACATAGCCTAATCATACACATCCTAACTTAACTTAACATGGCGTCACATATCATCTCATAACATCATTCATCATAACATACCATAGCATTGCATAACGTATGCATGGTCTAGTTATGCTCGTTTTACACTTTCTTTACTCACTCTTAACTTACTATCATGCTTATCTTTCTTATCTTTCTTTTTTTTCTTATCTTTCTTATGGGCCCTTACATACGTGTCCGTACCTGGCGCGCAACTATGGAGTGGTTGGGGCGGTCAGTCCAAGTCCAACTCAAACCATAGTCTAACCCGACCTCGGACGGGTGGTACGACACAGGCAAGCTTGCTTGCCATCTTGCTTTCTTTTCTTTATCTCATTAATCTTATAAGAATTAGTGAGCATGCATCGTGATGTCACATATTCTTAACTCATACTCATACCATTATCTTGCTTAACATACATTCTTACCTTATGTACATCATATCAAGATCATACTTCAACATTTAACATAACATAACAATATTGCATATAACATGGCAATCAGCATAACATAATAGCATATCACATAGCAGCGCATAGCATACAACTGGCATACACCCCTAGCATACATTTAACATACTTAGGCAAGTACCAATTAAAGCTTATACTGTAGGCGTAGTTGTACTTACCTCTCTTGTTATGTCCCCCAAGTTATGGTTCCTCCTCCGAGTACAAGTGCAGGTTTCTTCCTGCTTGAGGAAGGACATATGTAAGAGTTAATTTAATATTGTGGGATGTTGGTGACTCAACCAACATGCCTATCTAATCCTAGTTGTATGTCCCCAGTACTAGATATCTTATCAACTTGGCCCATGCCCTATGGTTTATTATCAACATCCCTACATTTTAGCCCATTTCCACATTTTCGGTGTCCCTTAGGGTTATATTGGGTAACCCTCAAGGTAGTCGATCTAAATTATTCGGGGTCAACTGTGGTCAAACAAGGTCAAAGTCAACACCTCGGTCAACGGTAGTCAACTGCGGTCACGGTCAATTATGGTTAACCTTGGTCAACGGTGGTCAAAGTCATCTATTGATGGTCAAAGTCAACTATGGTAAACTCTGGTCAACCATAGTCAACTTTCTATGGTCAATATTGGGCTTTGTGGGCTAAGCCCAGTAACTCGGATACTACCTCCGGTTACGGTTCATAGTCGGCTTGTTTACCAATTTTAGCTTGAAATTTTCATTTTCTTATTTTTGGAAATTTTTGGATAATTTGCTTCAAAATCCTTTGATCTTCTTGTAAAAATTCATATTTTTGAAATGGATCTTTATAAAAATCGTTTAAGGCTGAAAATTATCTTTGGAACAGTTTTCATAAGTAAAAACAGTGGTTTATGCAAAAATACAATTTTTCATAACTGTTTTTAGAAAATTTTGTGCAGAAATTTTCTATTTCCTGCACAATCTTTGGAAAATAGTGTCAGTTTAAAGATCCACTCAGAATTTGAAAAAGTGATCTTCATGAAAGTTGTAGCTCTCGAAAAATCCTAAAACTTTTGTGTTTTACGAAAAATTTAATTCGGCCTCTAACTAGTTTGTTTTTCAGTTTGAACTCACCTGGCCGTGCATAACTACTGGGCATGGTTTAGGCTCGGGTTTTGGTAAAAACGAAGGCCTTTAGAGCCTTATTTTGGAAATCTGCCCCCACTGTTCTTTAGGAAAAATCATTCTGAACAACTTTTATGTTTTACGTTTTTCTAAATTCGGCCTCTAAAGGCCTCAAATTTCACTTACCAGAAAACTGGGCAGTTCCAAACCCGAACTGGCAGTTTTCCTTATTAGTCTCATTTTACGTCCTATTGCGCGGAAACTAACTCAACCGAACACGCGGGAGCCTAGATAGCACACATGCAGCATTTTCTAATGTCCCACATGAACCAACATGCAACTCAAACGGGTCCATACAAGCCAAACCCGAACTGCCCTAGTCCTAAGCTTGAATGGTTCTACCTTTTGCACAACATCACACATGCACTAAGTATTCACCCTTAAAATAGCAGCTTAGCATACACTGCCTAGGGCAGATTTGGACCAAAAATCAGGGGACATACAACCATTCACATCTAACATGCAACCTACCATTCATCAAGCACAAACCAAGCAAGCAATTCACAAAATCAAGCCAACCACCCTTAACCCTAAATCAAGCACAACCTAAGCAACCTAGAGCATGAAACTTAAATTGGACTTATTTCCTTACAAACTCCAACTTGAAATACAAATAAAACTCCAAATTGAATTCAATTGGAAGAGTTAGGGTTTTGAAAGATTACCTTGGCTCAAGTTAGGGTTTGGAATCCAAACTTCTTCCTTCCTTCTTTGGTTCCTCCACCACTCGGCTTTCACTCTAGCTAGGGGTACCAAAATTTCTTTTGATTCCTTGGTTGATTCTCCTCAAAACCGAATACTCCTCCAAGCTTTCCCCTAAAAATTCTTCAACTTTTCACTTCTTTTTCTTCTTCCTCTCACTCTCGGCCACTATGGCCAATGGGTCTCCAAAAATTCCCAAATTTTTTTCTTAGTTTCCCTAGAGCAATCCGAACTCACCCTACACAAAACCTCCATGAAAATTTTTGTTTTTCTTTTCTCTTCTCTCCTCCTAGCTCACGGATTTTCTGAAGAAAATTGACAAGAATTTCCCTAGATTTTTGAATAAAAATGAATAGCAGCACCACCTATTTATAGAGGTTGAGAAACTTTTGAAAATTATGAAAACACCCCATGAAAAACAAAAAATCAAACAAAATGGAGGTGAGGTGGCCGGCCAAGGGGGTTCTAGGAGTTTCCAACTTTCTTTCCAAGTTAAGTTAAATATTTATGATGTCATAAATCCAACCAAGGTGATGTCACTCCCTTTGAGCCTTGTTTGGCTATTTTCTTATAAAAGCAGTTCATTTTTGAGTTACACAGATATTTCTAATACTGTGTTTACTTATACACAGTATTTTTTTATATTATACTGTAGTCCAAAATTTATCTGTGTAAAAATGGACTGTATAATTTTTTTCTTATTTTTCCGAGCCCATTCTACCTTTAATCTCTACTAAGGGGGTGTTTGTTTCATATTTCATTTCAACTCAAACTGTACTTTTTTTTGTCTTTTTCTCAAAAAGTTTGTCTTTTTCCCAAAAAGTTTTTTGTCTTTTCTGAAAATTCAAAAAAATTTACTATTACAACTAAAATATTTCAACTCAAACTAACCAACCAAACACCCCCTAAGTGTGCTTGATTTTCTAAGGTGGTTTTAAGGTCTATTCATGCTATATTGCTCGTAATGATGAGTTTCACAGTATCTTTTTCATACTGCATCTCATTATACTGCGAAGTCAACTCTTTGACTGTTCTTAGTCAAACTTTGACTTTTTCGGCCAAAGTTGACTTTTTGATCAAACCTTTGACCTACATGGAATCATGTACTTTTCCGCCCTTTTCGACTCAAAAGGCCCGTTTCTAAGCTAAACGATCAATTTTGAGTCTTATTGACCCATAAAAATTCACAAAATCTAACAAAAGCTCTAAATCGAGCTTTTCCATGAATACCTTCATAATATAAAATTAATTCCTTAAAAAGGAAATAAGAACATTGAAAAACTAGGTATTACAATCTACCCCCTTAAAAATTTTCGTCCTCGAAAATTAGAACAGTTCGAGGTAGTTCTTTCTCATTTCATTTTCCAATTCCAAGGTTGCCTCTTCAACCTTGTGGTTTCGCCATAAAACCTTAACTAAGGGAATGGTTTTATTCCTTAAGACCTTTTCTTCCCGATCCAGTATTCGAACTGGCTTTTCTTCGTAAGTCAAGTCAATTTGAACCTCTACCGGTTCTTAACTAAGTATGTGGGAAGGGTCTGGCACGTATTTCTTCAGCATCGAGACATGAAAAACATTGTGCATCGACGCCAACTCTAGCGGTAGGGCAAGCTTGTAGGCTACTTTGCCAATCCTTTCGAGGATCTCGAACGGTCCAGTAGACCTTGGACTAAGCTTCCCTTTCTTACCAAATCACATTACTCCCTTCATAGGAGCAATCTTGATAAACACTGCATCTCCGACCTGGAACTCCAACGGTCTTCTACGTTTATCGGCATAACTTTTCTGGCAACTAAAAGCTATGTCGAGTCTCTGCTTAATCTTCTTGATGTCTTCAGAGGTCTTCTTAATGAAGTCGGTGGTTTGAAGTTGTTTCTGCCCAACTTCCTGCCAATGGATCGGTGATCGACATTTCCTCCCATATAATGCTTCAAATAGAGCCATTCCAATTGAAGCATGATAACTGTTGTTATACGAAAATTCGATCAATGGTAGCTTCTGATCCCAATTTCCTCCGAAGTCCAAGACACATGACCTAAGCATATCCTCTAGTGTCTGGATGGTTCTTTCGGATTAGCCATCAGTTTAGGGTGAAATGCCGTGCTAAACTTCAATTTTGACTCCATGGCAGTATGAACACTCATCCAAAATCGTGAAGTGAAGAGTCCATCGCGATCTGAGATGATGGATTTCGACACTCCGTGCAGCCTAACGATCTGGGCTACGTAAATTTGCGCCAATCTCTCCACTGAAAAGGTAGCTTTTATTGCGATAAAGTTGGCTGATTTGGTCAATCTGTCCACAATGACCCAAATTGTGTCATTCCCACTCACAGTTCTGGGCAATCCCACTACAAAGTCCATAGTAGTTTGCTCCCATTTCCATTCGAGAAGCTCTATTTTCTATAAATCTCCCCCAGGATGTTGGTGTTTAGCCTTAACTTTCTGACAAGTCAAGCACTTCGACACGTAGTCCGCCACTTCATTCTTCATATTTAGCCACCAATAATTCTCTCGGAGGTCATTGTACATCTTGGTAGCTCCTGGATGTACTGAATATGGCGTCTTATGGACTTCAGACATTATCTGATCTTTTAAAATTCTACGTCAGGAATGTAAATCATTTCCCTGAAATAGACACGCCATCAGCAGAAGTTCTAAACTCCTTGTCCTTTGTGCCAAAAAGTTGCATTTTCAGCAGAAAGGGATCTTTTCCTTAATGCATCTTGATGGAATCCAGCATATCGGACTGAAGAGTCAGAGTAGACAATCTTCCTGTCAATATTTATAAATTAAACTCGGAAATCTCCCTTTGTAGAGACTTAGGAAACGTTTCAATAGACATCAACATGCCTACTGATTTCCTACTTAAGGCGTCAGCTACCCTATTTGCCTTTCCAAGGTGGTAAAGGATCTCACAGTCGTAGTCCTTTATGAGTTCTAACCATTTGCGCTGCCTCATATTCAGCTCTTTCTGAGTGAAGATATACTTGAGGCTCTGACGATCAGTGCAGATTTCGTATTTGTTTCAATACAAATAGTGCCTCCAGATCTTGAGCGCGAAAACTACTGCTGCTAACTCAAATCATGCGTAGGATAATTCCTTTCGTGATTCTTCAGTTGTCGTAATGCGTAGGCCATTACTTCCCGTTCTGCATCAGGACTGCTCCTAATCCATTTGTAGAAGCATCACTGTAGGTGACGAAGTTTCCTGCATCAACATCAGGAATTATCAACACTGGTGCGCTTGTCAGCTTCCTCTTGAACTCTTGGAAATTTTCTCGCACTTCGGAGTCCATTCAAATTTCTTCTCCTTCTGGTAAGAGCTGTTAGTGGTGCAGCAATCTTAGAAAATCCTTCAACGAATCGTCTGTAATATCCGGCTAATCCAAGAAAGCTCCTTATTTCTGTCACATTCTTGGGTACCGGCCACATGCTGACCATTCCACCTTCGCTGGGTCCATGGAAATTCCTTCCTTCGACATCACATGCCCCAAGAAATGTACTTTCTCCAGCCAAAACTCACATTTCGTGAACTTGGCATATAGCTGATTCTGTCTTTGCGTCTCCATCACCAACCTAAGGTGATGCTCATGTTCCGTCTTGGACCTTGAATAAATTAGTATATCGTCAATAAAGACGAGAACGAACTTATCCAAATATTCCTTGAACACTCGATTCATGAGATCCATAAAAGCGGCTGGGGCATTGGTTAATCCAAACGGCATCACTAAAAATTCATAGTGTCCGTATCGCGTTCGGAAAGCCGTCTTGGAGATATCTGCCTCCTTGATCCTGAGCTGATGGTAGCCTGAGCGTAAGTCGATTTTCGAAAACACGACTGCTCCTCTAAGTTGATTGAACAGATCATCAATCTTTGGGAGATGGCACTTGTTCTTGATCGTAATCTTGTTCAGCTCACGATAATCGATACACATACGTAACGATCTATTCTTCTTCTTCACAAACAAGACAGGCGCTCCCCACGGAGAGTGACTCTGTCGGATAAACCCCTTGTCGAGCAGCTCTTGTAATTGCACTTGGAGCTCTTTTAATTCAGCGGGTGCCATACGGTAAGGTGCTTTCGAAATGGGTGCGGCTCCAGGCAGCAATTCAATCTCGAATGAAATTTCCTATTCCGGCGAAAGTCCGGGTAAGTCCTTTAGAAATATATCCACATACTCCCTCACAATGGGAACATCTTTCAGCCTTAACTCCACTTCTTGATCTTTGTCCACCATATTAGCTAAATATCCTTGGCAACCATTAGCTAACATTTTACAGGCCTTCATAACAGAAACCAGTCTGGTGGCTGAGTTTCGGAGTTGTCCATAAAAACTAAACTCCTACTCGTCATAGGGGTTGAACGTTACGTACCGCTTTCGGCAGTCAATCTTAGCGTTATATTTTCCTAAAAAGTCCATCCCTAAGATCACATTGAAATCATGGAGCTGGATTGCGATGAGATCTACAAATAATTCTCTATCACAGATAACCACGGAAACATTTCAAATCCAAAAGTTGGACTACAAAATCTCTCCGGATGGCAAAAAAGTTTTGAAGGGCTGCTCTAATCTATCAACACCTCTTCCTAATTTCTGGGCGAACTCCAAAGATACAAACAAATGAGTGGCACCAGAATCAAACAACGCAATAGCATCATAAGTGGTGATAGAAATCTAACCTATCACCATGTATGACGTCCCGGCTTTAGCATCTCCCTTCGTGTACGCATAAATCCTAGCTTGAGGTTCAGGAGCCTCCAATCTGCCTTAAGTGATTGAGAGTCTTTCAAGCCTGGCTTGGACAGCATGCAACTGGTGGCCATTCGCATTCCGGTGCGGGTAAGGAGGGTTCTGGGTCTGGGTGTTTTGAGGGCAATTTCTTGCATAATGCCTTTTCTTGCCGCACAAATAGCAGGCATTTGATCCCATCCGACACGCTCCTGGGTGTTTCCTCCCACATTTCGCACACGCAGGAAAATTAGCGTTGTTCTCCTTATTTCCTCGGTTGTTTCTTTTTTGCGGGAAATTCTTTTGCTGACCCTGGTCCGAGAAATTTCCCTTCCTCTTGTTCCTCCCAAATTGTTTGGAACTTTGCACAGTGTTACTCGATTGGCCTTTCTGGTATGCCTCCGAACCTTGAAGGGGCTGTGTTGGCTTTGCCACCGCTTTCTCGTCTTTCTTTGCCTTGAAGATCTGAGCTTTAGCCTCCTTATCTTGATTATCCAATACTTAACCCTTATTGCCCGACTTATGCAATCGGACACCAAGGTAAGCGGGCTGCTGCCAGCACTCACTTGCTTGGCAATATCGGTTTAGAACATCTTCATCATTTTTCGCACCTTCTCCGTTTCACTCGACACCAAATCTGGGCATAACTGGGCCAACTGTTCGAACTTCTTTACGGCCTCTATGATCGTTATCGATCCCTGTCGGAAATTGGTGAACTTGTCCTGTTGGGCAGCAAGAATCTCTCTGTTGTAGTACATCGTGCGGAACTCAGTCACAAAGTCTTGCCAGTTCATGACTGTGACATCTCGGCACATTTGTACCGTCATCTACCAGTGCCGTGCGTCCTTTTTGAGGGCAAAAGAAGCACAGAGAACCTTTTCTATTCCGTTAACCTCATGAAATCCAATATGACATGGATATCAATCAGCCAATTGTCTGCGGCTATAGGATCTGTCAGTCCCTTAAACTCAGGTGCCTTCATGCGTCTAAAACGCTCGTACAGTAAGTCCTCTCTCACTGGCAGTAAGTTTGGTTGCACTCCGACAGGTGCCATCGGAGCATTAATATTCTGAGGAATTTCTGGTTAAACCTCAGGTCGAACTTCCGGTTGTGCTTCTGGTACTGGTGGTACTACTGGAGGTATTGGTTAAGCTTGGGGTGGGACCTCGTTAACTCGGGGTCCTTGGTTCATTTGAGCTATCTGAGCTCGAAGTCTTTCTGTCTCCTGCTGCTGTTCTAGCAGCTGCCGTTGTAGATTTGCTACAACGGTCGCGAGATCGGGCTCGGGTTGTTTCAAGGGTACAGTTCTTCGTGGTCGTACCATCTTCTAAATCCTATCATAAGAAAAGATATCATTATTCTATTAATATCCTTTCTTTTATACATGACTTAACTGTCGTATTTAACACATCATTTCATAGTATCATCATACATTTCATACCATAACACATAAGGTATTATTGTATCACATCAGATACTCATCATAACATAGCATAACTTTCCATCATATAACATACTCATGTTATATATCCCGTGTCTGCATGGTTTTTTGTACATTTTCAAAAGTACATCTTTTTACTATCTCATACGTACAAACCATGTACATCGTAATTTACAATACTGTAATTACATATAAATTACATTAGATGTGCATACATATCTTTTATATACAGGGCCAGTGGAAGTGTCTAACACTTTACCACCGTACTGTACATACATAACCAAAAATGCGATGGGAACGTTTAATGCTCTACCATCATACATAGTAAAAAATGGGATGGAAGTGTCTGTCACTTTACCATCCTAAACAAACCTACAGTCAAAAGTACATACAATCCCCCGTCAAAAGTACATGTACAATCGCTCATACACTAGAATCTCGAGCGTAAGTATAGAAACATCAGACTCTACATCGGAATCAACATCCCAGTCTCCATCATGAAAAAGCACCTCCTCAGGGTCGTCCTCAAGGTCGTCGACATCTACTACCTCGTCACCCTGCCCAGCCTCGGGCTCCGCGTCATCCTCCTCATCCTCTTCATCACTAGAGATGACAATAACGGGAGGGTCTTCCGGTGGGTCCACCAGAATAACAACATCGTCGTCAGCGTCCTGGGCCTCCATATGGTCCTCGGCCTCCTCGGCTGGAATCTCCTGGATGGGCATAGCGGGAATTGGATCCTCGGGAAACATCGGACTAACCTCATACTGAGGCTCTCCCATCTCGGCATTATCAACGGGGACCTGGTAGTCGTCCACATACGCGTCAGCCTCCGCCATGGGCGCGATAACCTCAACCTGCATGATGTCATCCATCATCTTTCCAACCGTCCTCCCTAACATGGGCTCAATGACAAATCGTCGGATCTGAGATGGAACTCCGTTCTGTAGTATTACCAACGCCTGCAGCTGGGGGTGAGGTAAATCTCGTGGAATGTAGGGCAGCATCGCCTCCTGAAACTGTCGGCAATAGTGGCCCATGGACTCTTGCGGGTAAGCATGCCATCGGCTGCAAAACTCTGGTACCGTCTGTGATACATGTCCCGATAAATCTCAGGATCTCGGTACTGCGTGTAGCCACCGGGCCCCTCAGCAGTGATTGGCCCGTATCGTGCCAGTACTACCAAGCGAAAGTGTGCCCATGTCCTACTGGACATCTGGCGCTCCCCATAGGCCATCCACCATACCCTGACGTCGGCGATCAGACATCGGCTCGCTAACGAAACCTGTAAACGGCCCTCAATGTGGCAAGTGTAAAAGATCATCTCCATATCATAAAGCTATACCAATATCGTGACCATGTCCTACTGGACATCTAGCGCTCCCTATAGGCCGTCCACCATACCCTGGCGTCGGCGATCAGACATCGGCTCGCTAACGAAACCTGTAAACGGCCTCAATGTGGCAAGTGTAAAAGATCATCTCCATATCGTAAAGCCATGCCAATATCGTGACCAATCGTCCCGTGCCGTCATATAAGAGAGGTCGCGACCCATAAAATGCCGCAACTGCCTCGCGATCAGCGTTGATCTGGTCCGGGTCCATACTCACGCGTCTAACATAACATAATCCCAACATAATTACTTACACATATATATGGAATATAAATTTAACTTACAATGATGCTGTGATGGCAGGCAGACTGTGAAATCTTATCGCAGGAAATCGCTTGGATACCAACTCTGTAACGACCCGCCTAGTACAGGCCCTTACCTTACATACATACTTACTTAGTTCCTCGCACTTATTAATTTAGCAAAACACAGCAGAAATTTTTTTTTTTTTTTTTATACGAGGCATATAATTAACAAATGTATAAAACGTGTTTTAAACGAAAACATTTAACATAAAATAAATACTTAAAGAACAAAACGCGTTGCGGCCTAAATTCCCACAATTTCACAGTATGTCCCGCCACGCTCCTCCATCTTGTATCACATGTTGCTGACAGGCTGCTTACCTACAGCATAGACGTCATACACAACATAGCCTAATCATACACATCCTAACTTAACTTAACATGGCGTCACATATCATCTCATAACACCATTCATCATAACATAACATAGCGTTGCATAACGTATGCATGGTCCAGTTATGCTCGTTTTACACTTTCTTGACTCACTCTTAACTTACTATCATGCTTATCTTTCTTATCTTTCTTATGGGCCCTTACATGCGTGTCCGTACCCGGCGCGCAACTATGAAGTGGTTGGGGCGGCCAGTCCAAGTCCAACTCAAACCATAGTCCAACTCGATCTCGGACGGGTGGTACGACACAGGCAAGCTCGCTTGCCATCTTGCTTTCTTTTCTTTATCTAATTAATCTTATAAGAATTAGTGAGCATGCATCATGATGTCACATATTCTTAACTCATACTCATATTCTGTAACGACCCGCCTAGCACAGACCGTTACCTTACATACATACTTACTTAGTTCCTCGCACTTATTAATTTAGCAATACACAGCGAAAATTTTTGTTTTTCTTTTCTCTTTCTCTCCTCCCTAGCTTACGGATTTTCTGAAGAAAATTGGCAAGAATTTCCCTAGATTTTTGAATAAAAATGAATAGGAGCACCACCTATTTATAGAGGTTGAGAAACTTTTGAAAATTATGAAAAAACCCCATGACAAACAAAAAATCACACAAAATGGAGGTAAGGTGGCCGGCCAAGGGGGTTCTAGGAGTTTCCAACTTTCTTTCCAAGCTAAGTTAAATATTTATGATGTCATAAATCCAACCAAGGTGATGCCACTCCCTTTGAGTCTTGTTTAGCTATTTTCTTGTAAAAGCAGTCTATTTTTGAGTTATACAGATATTTCTAATATTGTGTTCACTTATCCATAGTATTTTTTTATATTATACTGTAGTCCAAAATTTATCTGTGTAAAAATGGACTGTATAATTTTTTTCTTATTTTTCCGAGCCCATTCTACCTTTAATTTCTACTAAGTGTGCTTGATTTTCTAAGGTAATTTTAAGGCCTATTCATGCTATATTACTTGTAATGACGAGTTTCACAGTATCTTTTCCATACTGTATCTCATTATACTGCGAAGTCAACTCTTTGACTGTTCTTGGTCAAACTTTGACTTTTTCGATCAAAGTTGACTTTGTGGTCAAATCTTTGACCAACATGGAATCATGTACTTTTCCGCCCTTTTCGACTCAAAAGGCCCGTTTCTAAGCTAAACAATCAGTTTTGAGTCTTATTGACCCATAAAAATTCCCAAAATCTAACAAAAGCTCTAAATCGAGCTTTTTCATGAATATCTTCATAATATAAAATTAATTCTTTAAAAAGGAAATAAGAACATTGAAAAACTAGGTATTACAAGCATTGCAGTAAGTTGAGGATCCTCTGAGGTGTGAGATGATTCACCCATCGAAGCAACATTGCCCTGGATTCTGCCAGAAAATTGCCCTTGTCCTGGTCCATTGTAGGAATGATCAAATCTATAGTAGCACTGTAGAACCTCATGACCAACTCTATTACGTAGTTGACATACAACCTTTTTAATACCAGAATTAGCATGAGTCCAATTGCCACCTGAATTCCAATTAGTGCTGCCACGACCACCTGCAAATCTGCCACCATTGCCAAAACGTCCTCTGCCACTAGAAAAACCTCCATGACTGTTAGAAAAGGGACCACCACCACCATTGTAGGAGCCACCATTGTAAGAACCACCACTGTAAGAAGGGTGTGAACCAGGGGAAAATCTGGCTTTAAAGAAGCCACGATCAGAGGAAGAGGGAAAGAATTGTCGCTTGCTTTGTGCATAATTTGCAGTAGCTACATTGACCAAAGCTGAGTCAAGTGACTTTGCATTCTTATCAAGTTTCACTTCATAAGCCAGAAGAAGAGCTTCAACATCCTCCACAAAGTAATTATCAGTTCTTGAACTAATAGCCAATTCAACACAATCATATTCGGATGGCAAACCTTCAAAAATTGCATCAATTTAATCTTTAACAGTCATACTATGGCCTACTAGGGCTAAAAGATCAATAAAGCCCCTAATCTTGAGAAGATACTCATTAATCGTCAAAGCCCCCTTTTTAGTGGATTGAAGTTGAGTTTTGAACTGAGTTACCTTAGTTCTTATTTGGCTGGCAACGTATACTTCAATCATCCTCCAAATTTGTGCAGAGGACTCACAATTCACCATTCGAGAAACTATTCCTTCAGTCATCGAAGACATCAACCAAGACATGATTAACTGATCTTGTTGTTCCCAATCCAAGAAATCTGGATTAACTCGTCCAAGAATTTGATCTTGAGCAGAAAGAAACTTCACTGGTGGAGTCGAACCAAACAAAAAATTCTGGAGACGATAACCTTTGATCAAAGAAAGAACCTGTTTACGCCAGATCAGAAAATTGTTTTGATCTAGCTTTGTTCCAATCGGATGAGAAAAAGAAACCGGAAGAAATCTCTGTAAATTTGTCTCAGTCGCCATTGTTGTCAATCTTGAAGAACTTTCAACACGAACTCCATTCTCTGTCGCTGGCAAAGATTGCATCGTCGGGATCTGGGTCGGAGTAGGCTCTGATACCATATTAGGAAAAGAAGTGTTCGAGAGAAAGAGAAAGAAAACAGAGAGAAGGAGTTTTCTGAGAATGAAAGAAAATCTTCTCATTAAGCAGAATGGGTTACAACCTAGAATAAATAGATTTTACAGTCCAATTACAATGTTCCACGTGTAAAATTAATAACTACCTATAACAAACCAAAACGGCCAATAACAACCATACAGCTGTCTAAGTATTACTACTCCTAACAATTCCAAAAGACAAGAAATAAAATATCCACGGTAAATGAGACAACAACTACAAACAATAGAGCTCAAGCGGAATCTCTGACTTTAATACATACGATCCAAGTAATAACACAACAAAACATAATACAACAGGCTGAGCAAATAAAAAACTGATTACTGATACTAATCGTCCTGGTCTTCATGTCCAAAGGGAATGGAGTTTAGAAGCAATAAAGAGGCACAATCTTTTGTTTTGCACTGGTGTTGAACCCCAAACCCATCTCTTCCATCGTAAAACCACATTGTCATCCTAGTAAGATTGGTACAAATGTCCATGAACGTATGAGAGAAGGTAGAATTTTCAATTCGATCTTTATTCATTTGCTTCCATGTCTCATCAATAACGAACTTTATATGCTGACGAGCTTCTGCTTCAGAAGCACCAAATTCATTCATGTAGCAGTGAATTGATGTAGGAACGTTTCCCTTTTCCAATTCGAACTGAAAAATAGGGAGGAAAAAAAATTAGAAGCTCTATAAGCGTTATAAAAAAACATAGTTCTTGTTGAGTAATATTCATGGTTCTACTTGGATCATATGAAAGAGAATGGTCTATACCAAGATTAAGCTATATGTTTGGTGAACAAAAACATTAAACTTTATGTTAACTTAAGCTTTGTTTGAGACTTTAGTTTAACTCAAACTAAACTGTCCTCTTTCATCTTATTTTTTTGTCTTTTTCTAAAAAGTCAATAAAATTTATAACTATTTTTTCAAAAGTCAATAAAGTCCAATTTAAAAATTTCATCTCCAACCGGTAAACCACATGCAAGCTTAATAGAAAAGATAGAATCTCCCAAGAGGACTTTGAAAAATTCTCGGGGACATCAGCGATGCTAACACCCAATTAAAATAAGTTAGATTCCATCTGTTAACTTTAAATTATGGAATCCACCTTTTATAGTAGTGGGTAGCAATGACAAAGGGGAGGGGGGGGGCCTTAGCTCTTGTCTTTTCCTTTTTTTTTTTTTTAATTTTAATATAGGGGTTTTTTTTTAATATAGTAGATATGTGTATAAATTAGTCTTAGCCCCCTTAAATTAATAGTTCTCTATATTTTATTAAGAAAAAAATTTAGATTTTTCAAAATAAAACAGTTTTAATAAATTTATAAAGCTAGTGCCTTAACCCAAAATCTAAATTTGAACTACAATTTTTATAGCCCAAGTATTTTAAAAGACTAGCCCATTATAAGTAATATTTTGTCCCTACATCAACTAAAAGTTTCGAAAAGAAGCCAACTCTTCATTTTCCTATTCCATCATTCCCAAACAAATTTCCAGAGACATAACACAAATGTTGGTTTTTTGTCAAGGTTCAAAGAAGTTTGAAATTTACTCTATTATTCAAGGTGAGATTTTATTTTTTCTTCTCCTTTTCTTTCTTCCCTTTATAATTTTTTTCCTTCTATTTTAATGTCTAATTTATGCATTCTAGTTCCTTCATTTTTCATGTTGGGTTTAGGAAATTTAATTGTATAACTTAATTTATGTTTTCTAGTTCCTTAATTTTCATGTTGGGTTTAGGAAAGATGCAGTGGAAACGATATGATATAAGCTGTTATAAATATACGTGAAGATTTAAAACAATGAAATAGTTAAGTGAGAAAAAAAAAAAAAAAAAAAGAGGAAAAATTTTTTGATGGTTTTGAACGATGACTTAATTAAATTTGAGGAAAAAGAAAGTAGAGAAATGATTAATTTTTCAAAGGGCTGTTACAGGTGATATATTGGACTTGGAATTTTAAGATGTGAAATTTGGACGACAATGATATAATGAAAACATAAAGATCGACACTTTAATTTTGAGTTTTTTCTTATATTATTTTTATTTCTAATTACATATAATTGCCAGCAATATGTTTTCCTATTTAAATATAATATTAATGTTAATATATCATGAATTTAGTAAACAAAAATTGTTTCATATATATGTGTATAATAATGTTGATTAGAAAAATTTTTTACCCCCCACTAATAAATACTGGCTCCCTCGCTGGTGGGTGGTGTCCTAAAAAGGATAATGTAAATGGAGCTTGCTTACTGGAAATGTGGCGAGGTCATTTGTAAGCCGACCAATAATTGACGCTTGGCGAATTATGCTTGGATATTGTTCCATCACCTTCATGGCCTCTTCAGTTACATGATTTGTCACACAAACATAAGCAATCACCAGGACAATGGGTGCTGCAATGGAAGGCCATCCATTCTCTAAATATTCTTCGAAGGTTGGCGTGTCTCCACCATAGTACCACCTTGCCTCTTGTAAATAACATCCACAAAGATCTGACCACTGAGCATGTTTGATTGAAGAGTAATTAATTATAATTTGTTTTCATTAAATTGAAGATAAACAATAAAGTTTAATAAAAAGGAACAAGAAGAGTACCAATTTTTTGAGGTATTTAATGACGTGGAACCTTTTTTCTCTTACAACATCGTAGGCCAATTGGTTCGTGGTGTTGAATACAGCAAGGAAGCTTATTTTCATTGTGTCTGATAATGCATCCATTGCATTTATGTCCCAACTGCAATGTGTGTGTGTGTATATTTATAACGATTACTTGCTTCAGAATGAATTAAACTTGTACAAAAGCGGACTAGAAATCTCAATATCCATTAATCATCCAAAACGGGATGATAATAAAAATTAGTAACGTTTTTATGTATCTTTGCAAATATATATATATATATATATATATTTTGTGTAAATCAACAAAAGGTAAGCTTAACTTAAAATATTCTAACGAATCTTTAGATGTGAATACAAATCGACATTTATATTTAGATACTAAACGTGAAATATATGCTAATAAGTACTAATTTTAAAATCAAATTAGATTCATCGTCACAAACCTTTGAAAAGCATGTGTAAACCGCTCGAGTTCATCTAAGGTACCATAGGAATCATATGTGTCATCAACTACCGTCAACAGCGAAAATATTTTGGTTGAAATGTCTCTACAATATCCATATTGGGGTTCAGATACCATTCCCACGTTCCATAAGACATTCTCCACCAGCCTATCTCTGCAAAATTTCATTTCTTTTCCAAGCCCGCTGTGCCTCCACCACCTGATTATATATAAACACACACACACACACACACACACACACACACACACACACACATACACACACGTGTATATATAAATATTAGTGAAAAAAAAAAAGGGAAAGAATGCAAGAACGTCAGCAATTCTTTTACTTCCCTGATTACAGTTCCTAACAATAAGAAGGGGGGGGGGGGGGGGGGGGGTTAACTACATAAGTGAATGCTATATACCTATGCATATATGGAAAGATCTTTTACGTGGTACCAGACACTATCCGGTACTTGTAACTTTATATTTAAAAACTTACAATAACTAGTTGATTTACTTGTATTTCTTATTTAAAATCTTGTCACATGATACTATTTAGATATTGGTACAAAGCATATGCATCACTCAAAAATATTAAATTATAAAAACCTAGTTGATATATTATATTACAAAAATGTTACAAGTAGCGTATAAAGAGAGTGCCAAATAAAAGGCCCTCCCTACATATGTATAAACAAAGCAATTAACATATATCAAACAATGTTAGTTAGGGACACCAACTCCAATTTCAATTTTGTAACATCAACCTACATGTTATATGAATCGTCATTTTGTTTATCGATAAGTTTTTTAAATTACTATCATGTCAATTTAAATAAAAAAATTAAATATCTACGAACGAAAAAAAAAATCACGGAATATTTTATGTCAATTTTTATCTCAAGTTCAATATAATTCCTTAATAATAGATAGAGAGAATATGATATTTAAAGTTTATAATTAACTTCTGAGTTTAATATGAAACTCTGTAAGATGAGAGATCAACTATTACTTACCTGTACAATTCCTTCAATTCTTGCTGGTGCATTGATTGCACAATGTTGAAATCTAATATAGCAAGCTCAAGAAAAGTAGGATTCAAATCAATATTTTTGTTCCTGCATAAATCAATAAACCACCTGGCCTCCACCCTGGGCACTCTCCAGTGTAATGGAACCTCCAACGCATGGCCCACTAATGTAGACAGATAATTTTCTTCTTTGTTATTATTTACAAAATATTTGAGAAGTTTTGAGGTGAAATTTCTTGCTTCCTCCAAAATAGTTTCCCCTGGTATCAAAAGGAAGGACGCTTCATAGAGTGATAAAATTCCCTTAATGTCATTGCTTAGAGATTCCTTGAATTTTCTTGTTTCATCCTTGAAAACATCGAAAATCTCTGTCAAATGCATTAAAATTCCACATTAGTAATATGAACTTTGCATTTAGCTCCTTTCTAGCCTTTTTTTTTTTTTTTTTGATAAATTGCTCGTTTGATTGCTAAACCTTTAATGAATTATAATTTGGTCCCCTAACTTTTGTTTACTCTAAAAGGTCCCTAAACTCTTTAAAATGAAGCAAAATGATAATTTTTTTAAAAACATATTTATTATGTTATGTCACGTTTATATTTTTTGCTAAGAAAATGGTCCTCTTTAAATTATGTCACGTTAATCACACGTAATTACCATATCTAAAAATAATTCAAAATAAAATGCATAATTCCAACTTATATGTGTCAAGCACATGATTTATTTTATCCAATTTTTAACCTCGATTGAGTTGCACCCTTTTAAAGAGTTTAGTGACCTTTCAACTACCAAAAAAAAAAAAAAAAAAAAAAGGTCATGAACCAAACCACAACTTCAAAAAAAGGTTAAAGACCAAAGGAGCAGTTAATAACCCCATTGGGTTTGAAAGAAAAAAATGAGGGATGACCTATATTACCTTGAGGAACCCAATATTCGTGTTGTCGTAGAAGTCTAAAATTGAGAGATGTAGCATGTAAGTTGTCCTTCCACGTATCCTTTCCAAAATCAGAACTGTGTATACCCTTCAATAAATTATTTATTTCGTCCTCAAAGTGATATGATAATCCAAGCCTTTGCAGCATATCGATCTGTTCAAGCTTGGCCAAAGGATCCATGTCTTGTTCAAGCACTATCCTAACGTCCTCCTTCAACTGGTTACATTGGCTGGCATATGGTTCTCCCTGCATGGTTATTAAATCTACACTGCTCACTAAAAGAAATTGTACTTGCAAAAATTGCAATGGTACAAACTTAGTAAGACCATCTCCAATGTAAACTCTCTATTTTCTCACAAAAAATAAAATAAAATAAAAAAGTGTGAAAATATGATGTTTTATATATCCTGCTTTATGTTTCACAGGATGATGCTATCTCTAATTAACATTATATATAGTTTTCGTCACTTCGTTAAAAACAAAAAGACACCTTTTTAGTACTTAAATAACTTCAAAATGACAGTAATATAAACGATGAACTGAAAAAATCAATACACCGACCAAGGGCAGTCAAAGGCTAAAATTTAGCAATTGCCATTGTTGGGAAAAATTTGCCACCAAGTAGAGGAATTGCCAAAATTAGCATTAAAAATAGCATTACTCTTTCGTAACTCAAAGGACAAAATTTGACTATAGTGGTACATAAATTTTGCATTGCATTAGAGATTCTCTACTTTAAAATATTTTCTTTCCGATTATGTTGTAAAAGATATATATATATATTATTTATTGCTTTCTTTTCGTTATTAGAGAGAGGGAAACTAATCTTAGAAAAACTTATCACATCCCCAACTATACTGGCAACTCTACTAAGAAACTTGTCCTTGTATGAAACCTCCGACTATAGGATACCAAAAAAAAAAAAAAATGCATTTCCAAGACTCACAAAATAAGAAAATAAGAAACAGAAAAAAAAATAATAAGGAAAATGAAAATAATGGGAAATGTAAAAGTAATTATTTTCTTAAAAAGGAATTAATATAGGTCTCGTTGAAACTCTCTACCAGAAAAACTCAAAGGAAAAACATGATAAAGGAAAATAGACACTACAAGAAAGTAGAGATTAAAACGACGCTTTTTTGAATACAGTTTTTCCGAAAACCTTCAGCTAATTTCTCTAGTGAAAACATGGCACAAAGATTATGATGTTTAGGATGTGGTAACGGTTTCTGCGTCAGACATCTGACTATGGATTGCCTAAAAATCTATGATTACCATATATATATAATATCTACCATCAAAATACGCCAACAACTGATTCGTATTGAATTTAAATATTAGCTCAATTTGTGATGTTAAAAAAAATTTGGAACTATATGGATAGATGTATATTTTTATTTTCCCCTTTTGCATTAGGGAAAAATTATGCCATAAGATTTTTAAGAAACAATGATATATGGAGGTAAATGTTGGATTCCAAAAAAAGAAAGAGAGGGAAAATGTTGGATGATGATGTAAAGATTTTATTTTATCTTCAATCTTTAATCTTCAACAAATATTAAAAGAGTGAATGCTCTCTTTTATTCTGTCCTCAATGTGTATAGATTTTATTCTATTTTATTGTTTTTGTTTTGTTTTACTTGTCTATCCTACACAAGCAAAGTGCGTGCATTTTGACTAGTTTTTACTATAAAAAGAGAACTTGATGTGTAGGTTTAATTATGGAAGTGAAACATTTAAATTATAATAGTTTTATATTCTGTTAATGGCAATACTATAATAACGCAGTAAAGAAGTTGCAATTATGAACACATAAGTTTGATTAACGACTTGGACAAATGCTAAAATTATGCTAACGTTATATTGGATCATTGGAGTGTTAAATTTTACTTAAATGCTATATTTTGCCACATATTTATTATTTTTTTTCAACCTAACGCTTGGGAGCTTCCTGAGCCCAAAACGAAAAACAACAAACCAAAATTATATATATCTTGGGACTTGAGCTACTATTTTTGGTATGAGGATCGCTCGGATATAAGTACAACCTGATTTTATATTTGAAGCCTCGCACCCAAAGAAGCCAATTAGAAGTTTTCTTAGTATATTATATGCATATATTCAATTGTATATTTTCATGGAAAAATATTCGTAGTCCCTTTCTCTTATTAGGGACCCATGATTCTTTATCTTTTTCGATTTCGTCAACTCTCTCTCTCCCTCCCCCCAACAACTCTGTCCTTTTCTTCCCTCCTCTCTTTTCTGTTCTTTTCTTTCTTTTCCAATTTATTTATTGCCAGCAATAATTGTTCTTGCATACATACGTATGATCCATTTTTATGCACATACATATCTATACATACCTATATATGTTTTAATACGTTTTTATGAATATTTATATACAGGCTTCTACATATATGTAAGCATGGCTTCTACGTATATGTAAGCACATATATATAAAACCTTCAATAAATATATATAGACAAATTCCCCTACTGTTACAGTAATCATAGCAGGAAAGAATTAACGCCATTAGATTGAGTCCTCGCATAAAATTAAAAAAAAAAAATTTAAACTTTCAAGCACTTTTATTAACAGTTCTAAAGTTATAAAACTTATTCTTCTAATTTTCATCAAATCACGTTAAGCACAAACAAATCTTCATGATGATGAAGTCACTATTTTCATATGTCGCGGCTATAATTTCATTCTATTATCAATATTATCTATTATCAATATTAAATTACGAATTAAATGTTATCTGTTATGACTACTAGAATAACGTAATTATAGATAATACTGATCAAATAAGTTAGACGGACCCATATACGTATGTGCTTATATATATGTGTGTACATACATGTAAATATGTAAATTTATTCTGAAATGCATAAACAAAAATTGCAATGTGCATATCCGCAGATCTTCACAATTATATGTGCATTCACGAAGTATAATTCGTTAGCACCTGGAGTTTGTGTGAATACCAATGCGTATATAATGGGCTAGTTGAGCTATATCAGCATTATTTCTCGAAAAAAACAAAATGTACCCACTCTGTGATCTCCAATTTGCTTATAACAAGTTGACATTTTTTTTTTCTCATAAATTTTTTTTTATTAATTTCATATTTGATATTTAAGGAATATTCAAGTCCAATCTTATTTTAATACATAATTTATAACTAATACTGAAACTATCAATTTGTATCCCAACATTCCTTCTGTCGAAAGCACTGTACAAAATTATTATAATCTTGATCATGTGAAGATCACTTGTAAATTTTTTGAAAGTTATAAATTCTCAAACTACTTACATCCAGCTGACATCAAAACTATATGATCTTTGTTGATATAAAATTTATAACATGATAGAGGGATTTTTTTTTTTTTTTTTTTTTTTCCATTTATCACTTCCTCTCAATGCCTTTTTATATTTCCATACCCAAGACAGCCTGTCTACCACCAACATGAACTTATCTACTGAATATTAAATAAGAAAGAAGCCAAAACGTGTTACAATTAGCTCGGTAGGTGAGAGGACGGATATTTACGTAGGAGCTTCCTAATTCAAAACTTTGAAGTGGTTTCTTTATTTTTTATTTTTTAACTAGTTATATGGCACACACTTCATGCATACGGAATAGACAATCAAAACAAAACAAAAGCAAAAGCAAAAGCAAAAGCAAAAATAAAATTAAAAAAAAATCTACGTAACAATAATATGATGATTACGTGATTGTCCCATGACAAACAAAGAAGACATGAATTGGCTCTTTTGAATATAAGTAAAAGATAAAGTGAGTCATAGACTCCATATTGTAGTAAAAAGTTAAAAATTAAAAATGAAAAAAGTACAAATAAAAATAATAATAAATAAAAAAAGAAAGAAGCCACGTTGAAACATTACCTCATTGTATTGGCTAGTAACGGATTGGATGTAATCGAAGTCCCAAATCGCTGGGTATTGCGAGTACCCAGACGACCGAATTATAATCTCTTCCGCCATGTTTGATGTATCGACAACTGTTTTTCTGGTCACTGAAATCATATGTAGAGAAGCACTAGTTATACAACGTAAGTAGATCTATATATATATATACACTCTTATATTTGCCCTACTAGATTTGAACAAACTACATCTATATGTATATATAGTAAGCCCATATATATATATATATATATATATGCAAGAAAAAACACTTTCTGAAAACATATCTATATATGAGGTTTGTTTATCGCCAGTAGAACAAAAAGAAAAATGTTTACCTTATATTCTGTCTTTGCTTTGCCAGTTTTTTCCTTGACTTGGATGTGAAGCAGAGCATCTACTTATATAAAAGTATATATATACGGACATGCAGGAGGCGATATGCTTAAGACTAAAGTGATGACTTAGCTAACAAATCCAGTTCGTCAAATTAGTGGTCCCCATTTCTTGAGGAAAGACAATTTAGCTTTCCCCTCTACAATGCGAATGCCAATTTTTATATCCTACAATTTTTTATTTCTAGTATATTGATCCAATTTTATCCTAATATTTTATAGTTTTCGTTAATTTCTATACTTAACTTCAGAAAACAATATAGAATTTAAACCCCTCCGTCTATTTTTTTAAGTAATCTTCCAATAATTAAATAATATGAATGATTGTGTTATAATATTAAATTAGAGGTTTAACATTCAACTAGTAACAATTATTTACATTTCGATGTGCTATATCTTTTGTCAAATTTGACACCTAGTAGCATATGCAAAATTTAAGTAACAAAAAAATTTGTATTGAAAACGATTTTTCTGTCCAAATGTTATATCTTATCATTTTATAGAAGTTGTTCTATCTTAAATTTGTTATTTTTTGCATGCTAAAATAGTCATATTGGAAAGTTAAAAATACGGCAAATATTCTCTCCTTCAAATACGCCAAATAGTCATTGTCAAAAAAAAATTTGACAATGAGTGGATTCGAACTCTACGTTTTATGATTAAATTATATGTGCAATTATCGCTCATAGTAACTTTTAATAGCCAAAAATAATAACTGATACACTGTTAGTTTTTACTAAAATATGAATAAAAGCTAGATTTATTTAATTTTTTAAAATATTCACACAAGCAATAACATGCTTAATCCAATAAAAAAATTTTGATTATAAAGGCTTTCAGGAGGAGGAATTATAGTAGAATCTTAGACAGAACCCCTTTAAGTACAACTTCCAATCCCACATCGGTGGGGAGTGCAGACTTCTAGTGATTTATGAATGGCATAAATTCTCTTTCAGTCACTAAAAGCTAGATAATGACAACATGAACACCGCTATTATCAATTTACAAAAGAAAACACCATGGGTAACAACCTCTAGCTTTTTCCGTCACTAGTAAACATTGGTATTTTTTAACTGAACATGTTTAAAAGTTTATGGAGCCTACTAAGGTATGTTTTAAAAACTAAGATTTAAGCTTTTTATTTTCCTCTTTCTCGGTCTTCTCTTTTTATTTTTATAACTTATCTTTTTAGTTTTTCTTTAAGGGACTTGCTTTTATTTTTTCTTTTGAAAGTTTTTACAGCATAACTTCGTATTTTATGTTATTGAAAAAAACTATTGTTTTACCATTGGATAATTTCTCAATGGTCCGATTTAAAAGTAAAGTAGTTATGTCTCTCATACTGTTACATGAATCATGATAACATTTCAATCAATTTTAACTTTATAGGACTTCTTTTGTTAGTGAGATACATAAGATGTAAGAAGTTTCACATGTAAAACTTCTGTATTTATTTATCTTCTTAATTTTTACGCTATCCTAAAATGTTATAAATATGTTTTAAATTAAATTCCGTGACTTTCAAAATTTTCACTGCTATCAATAGTATCTCTTTGTAAAACTGGAGTACCGATGTTTTTACCGGTACAGATATTGTCATGCTTGGTCCATTATATACATGTGTGTGTGTATTTATTTATTTATTTATTTATTTTGAGCAGCAGCCACGGTCATGTGTTCTGGTAACAAATCCCAAAAACCAGTGAAATTGCTTTATATGTTATACATAATGAGCAGCAGCCCCGGCCATGTCGTGAAGTAAGGGACACCCTAACTTTATTCTTAAAAAATAGATATAAATCAGAGTGTGTCCTCGTCAGTCTTGAATTAGTTTTCATTGGTCCATGGTGAAATACTAATTCAGTTTGATGATATACTTCGCTGTTTATCTATTTACACTCACAGAGTATATCAGCTGCACTTCTCACTATCATTATATATAACCACATCTCTTAAATGTTATAATTACATTAAGAAAACTCCCAACCATATTTACTTACTTAAACTACTCCCCTAAATTCACAGAGTTGCAAAATGACCGTGCCATTTTCACACCGCACTTTTCACACTTTCTCATGTATAAATTACTCAAAGTTTTGTCCTATATTCCCACCTCACTGTTACTACGCTAACCTTTCTTTTAGTTTTACATTCGTTTTCTCACACTACAACATTTCTCTTTTCTGATAGTCATGTTCGACTCTAAACCTGTCAAAATTAATGATGTAAGAGTGATATAACTATTTCTCGAAAAATTGTAACTAATGTGAAATGCGCTATAAACTCTTTTAAATATTATCCATTATCAAACTCAGGAATCCAATCCAAGCACTATCCATTTGAGCTTTTATTGTCTAGAAATCCCTTATGAATTTGTAGGTGCACCTAACAAATGGACTCATGCACTTCTTTGAGTCCAAAACTAGATAGGCCGCCTCCCAAGTTCCAATATGCTCCTGCCTCATTCTCCCCTTTTTAAAAAAATGCCCCCTCCAGGGTGCACTTAGGACAACCTAGCTCTGATACCAATTGATAGAAGAGTGACGAAACCATTCCTCCCAAACATTGCAACTGATGGGAAAAGCACAATCAACACCTTTAAACACCACCCACTAACAAACTTAGGAATCTATCCTAAGCACTATCCATTTAGGCCCTCATTTTGAGGAGTTCCATACAAATTCATATGCACACCTAATGAACGGACTCAGACACTTCTTCGAGACCCGAGCCACTTAGACCCCACCCAAGTTCAAGTATGCTCTTGCTTCAATTAACTAATTATTATCTTCACCCTTTTTTTTTTATCAAGACAATTACTCATGTAAATAACATTTTCTCGCACTGACATATGCCCTTCCAAATTGTCCTTGCTTTCAATCCTTTTTAGGAACCTTACTTGCCAGCCATGTAAAAAATAACTTCCTCCAGATAATTCACACTCGTAGGCTTAGTGCGGTCTTGAATCTGATAGCAGATTTGAGACTTATCCCATATATATATATATATATAGCAGCAGACAATGCCATATGTAGTAAGAGACATCGAAGCTTTATTTTTAAAAAATAGAAACAAAACTAGAATATAGAAGTTAGTTAAAAATGTGTCATCGCCAATCTTGAATCAGTCTTTAATTGCTCGACGGTGGTTCATCTATATAATTTTTAATTTTTACTTTTGGAAAACAAGCATTCATAGTTGTGCATAAAAAAATTCGTATTAGATTGAAAGATTATAATATATATATATATATATATATATCTATAAGCAGCCAGGGTGATAAAACTAGCTTAGACTATTTAGGTTAGTCAATCTTAGAAGTCTTTAATTGCTCAAGTGTAGGTTAGTCAAACATACATAATTTTCTTTACTTTTGGAAAACAAGCATTCAAATGGTACATAGAATTCTTAGCAGCAACCAGAGTGATGTCAGAGTGATTTCATGAAGTACATAGATTGAATTTAGATATGCATCGCAGCAGCCAGAGTGATGTCATGTAGTAAGGGATATCCAAGCTTTCTTCTTAAAAAAACAAAAATAATACCAGAATATATAAATTAGTCAAAAATAGAGATGTCAAAATGGGTGGGGTTTAGTGGATCAATACGAATACGACACGTTAAAAAGTGCGCATGATACAACACGACACGATTATAATATGGGCCTAGTCCGACATGTTTAATTAAATGAATTGGACTTAATGTGAGTTTGAGGTACGAAGCATGCTAAAAGCACAGATACATTAAAAGCACGGCACGAGCATGAGCAAGGGTATGATAAGGGGTATGAAAATGACACAACAATATTACTCTTTTTCTATTATATTTTTAATAATTTTCATATAAGACTTATGATATATTTTTATTTTATTAGGAAGATTTCATCCGTTTTGAATTTTTACTTGATAAGGTTTTTATAGATGCTGGGAATCTACTGTCAAATTTTTAACCAATATTAGTAAGACAAAGGTAAAAAATGATAACTAAGGTCCTTAGACATCGCTTATGAAATTCATAAAACATCATAATTGTAAAATAATCAAATTAGAAAGAGATGAAAGAAATCAGAACAATAACACCGAAATTTAGAGAGGTTCGCCAGAAA
>CM046384.1:20133589-20153988 GCA_025413485.1 Ficus microcarpa | reverse complement strand
ACCCATAATCATTATATAAAGATAAGTTTTCTGTTATCTTTTGATATTTATATTTTAGCCTATCATTAAATTAGAAATTAACCTTTAAGTCTCTATACATTAAAGGTCTACACCCAATCAGATATATTGAAGTTCAAATCAACCAAAACTTAGTAGGTCACTTTTAATTGGGCTTAATCTTATTTGACAATCTACAACACATAATTATTCACATACAAGCCCAACGTTAGATTAATGATCCAACAGTCCACATAGGCAAGAAGTTGATCATATATGGACGAGGGCTATATAAGTAGGCCGGTCAATGAGATATTGTGTTATTCTTCAGTTGTTGTGTGCACGAGCCATTCTAGAGAGGATTTACAGTCATAACTTAAATAACCTACTTAAAATAAGTTATTAAAGCGGACGCATTGAATTGTTTGTGTGATGAATAAACAAGCTTAAAAAAAAAAAGATTGCTATGGACGTCTGCCAAATTTTCATATAATAAAGAAAAAAAGAATAAAGTTAATCAACAAAAATTTAAATAGTTCTTAAAGCTTAATTTAGTAGAGAAAAAGAAAACCGTAATATGATATACATATACAACTCGAGCATGACCAAACGAACCATAATAACAGTAATATTAAATAAATAAAGAAAAGACTTTAATTTGTCACGAATTGTGCTTAGTTTCGTGAAGAAAAAGTGATCAAGAACACAAAGCTGGTAAAAATAATATGGAGAAAAGAATTATTACAGAAAATATTACCAGACTTTTTCCAAAAAAGTAATAATAAGGGGGTGTTTCGGGTACATTTGGAAATATGTTTCCAAACAATTTTTTGTCGTTTTCCTTTAATTTTACTATTGACTTTTCCAAATATTTTCAAAAAAGTATTCCCTGGTAGTATTTTCTGTAATAATTCTTTTCACTATAATATTTTTACCAGCTTTGTATTATTTGATCACTTTTTCTTTACGAAACTAATTAAGCAGAATTCGTGACAAATTTATTTATTTAATATTACTGTTATTATTATTATTATTTTTTTGGGTGAAGAAGAAGGCATGCTCAAGTTGTATATGTTATTACGGTTTTCTTTTTCTCTATAATTAAGTTTAAGTACTAATTAAATTTTGATGATTAATATTATTCTTTTTTTATAATATGAAATTTGGCATATGTCCATAGCAAAATTTTTTTTAAATTGTTGTTTGTTTATTCATCACAAAAATAATTCAATGCGTCCGCTTTATTAAGGGGGTGTTTGGTTGAATGGTTCAAACCATTCAACTTAAACTTTTTTTTGTCCTTTTCCCCAAAAATTTTTATCTTTTTTCCAAAAAGTTTTTTATCTTTTCTGAAAATTCAAAAAAATTTACCATTGAAATTTAAAAATTTCAACTCAAACTACTCTATCAAACGGGCCTAACTTAAAAACTAAGTGGGTGGGTTGTTGGGGGCTATGACCGTAAATCCTGTTTAAAGTGACTCATAAACAGAAGGTTTGGAAAATAATACAATATCTCATTCCGACCTCAATGGTAGATGGTCAAGATTCTCCTTTGAAAGTGAATGGTAATTCATTGATATACCAAGTTAATATAAGAAGTCTTTTATAAATTGCAATACTATTCCACTTTTGATAAGAACAATAGTACCCCACTCTTGATCCGTGATCATTTACCTTTGTCGTTATCTTATTGTGGTCTTTCACAATTCCCTAACAAAGAGTAACCTCCAAAAGTGACGTTATTGATATGTTATTATTATTTCTATTGCATGACTTGATATAGTTTCAATAACTGAGGAGGTTCTGTGAGGCTAGCAAATCTTCTTCTCTTCTTTTAGCTGCTGAAAGATGTCGAAAAATCAAAGTTTTGTTTTTGTTTTTGTGTTTTTTTTTTTTTTTTTTCCAAAGAAGAACACTATATTGAATTTTCTCTGCAGGAAAGTCTTTGTTTTTGAATATTCTCTGAGGAGGTTCCGTGAGGCGAGCAAATCTTCTTCTCTTCTTCTGCTGCTGAAAGATGTCGAAAGATCAAAGTTTTGTTTTTTTTTTTTTTTCAAAGAAGAACACTATATTGAATAGTCTTTGTTTTTGAATATTCTCTGAGGAGGTTCTGTGAGGCGAGCAAATCTTCTTCTATTCTTCTGCTGCTGAAAGATGTCCAAAAATCAAAGTTTTGTTTTTGTGTTTTTTTTTTTTTTTTTTTTCAAAGAAGAACACTATATTGAGTATTCTCTGCAGGAAAGTCTTTTGTCTCTGGTTGGTAAGTTAGTAGGAGATGAAACCTATAAGTTGGAGTTGGTTGACTTTTAAAAACTAGTTATAAATTTTATTGACTTTTTAAAGGAAGACGAAAATTGAAATGAAAAAGTATAGATTAGTTGAAGTTAAACTTGAATACAACAAAAGATTTAGCATTTTGCTTACCAGAAACATCAATGTTAGCTTATGGCAGACTACAATGGTATGACGCGTGCTAGACTTTTGTAACGTTAATTTAAGTCTTGGTCTTCTCCTCTTAATTTGTATAACTATAACAGATATTTCACAAGGACAGCGTGAAAAATTAAAGCCCCTGCAATAATTGTCTTGGTCTCCAAACCTTACTTGTAGTTTTCGTCGCCTTCTTAACATTTTCTCTAGGGCAAGCAGTACGGCAAAAGAGAGAGAGAGAGATTCGATCACTTCGATCGGAAGCAATTGAGTCACCATCGGAAATTAGTTACAAAACAGAACCGATGATTATCATGATCCCCTTCTTCCTCTCTCTAATCTTTCACGTTTTCATCTTTGGCATCACGGATGGACAGCTGCTTCCTTACACTCCTGAGGACAACATAGCAATTGACTGTGGCTTCGAAGGAAGCAAGACGCTACCCGGCAATCGGACCTGGGATGGAGACGTCAACTCCAAACTATTTCCCTCGGAAGATGGCCAAAACAGGGAATCAATTATCACTTCTTCCTCAGCTGTTGACCGGTTACAAGTGGAAACGGACGCAGTCCCTTACGGTACCGCACGGATCTCCCTCTCCGAATTTACCTACAAGATTCCGGTGACCCCGGGCCCCAAGTTCGTCCGCTTGCACTTCCGGGCAACAGCATACCAAAACTTTAACCACTCCAACTCCACAGCCTTCTTCTCCGTCAAAGCCAGCCAATTCACTCTCCTCAGCAACTTTAGCGTTTTTCTCACCGCTGATGCTCTTGGCAGAAGAGACATAGTTAAAGAATTTTGCGTAGCCGTGAAGATCAACTCTAGTCTGAGCATATCATTCACTCCAAGTCCCTTTATTCCGGACACGTTTGCTTTCATCAATGGAATTGAAGTTGTCTCCATGCCCCCCGATCTTTATTATCCAGACGCCGCTGAGAATGATCGTGCCCTTCAATTTGTGGGACAGAAAGACTTCTACTACTTGACAAATGACAGCGCTCTAGAGACGGTGTATCGAATAAACGTCGGTGTATCTGAGATTCCTTCAAGTAGGGACACGGGTATGTACCGGAACTGGGCGGCGGATGACGCATACTTCACAAACAGGGGATATGGTTTGGGGCCTGTGGAAGTTACTGCTGCACTCAAATTCACAAAAATTCCAAATTACACTGCACCAGAGAATGTCTATCGAACTGCCTGGTCTCTGGGGAACAAAAAAAGAGCCTTGATCGAAAGCTACAATTTGACCTGGGAGTATCCTGTCGATGCTGGATTTTATTACTTGGTAAGGTTACACTTCTGCGAAATCGTTAAGGACATAAGCGCCATAAGTGATCGGGTTTTTCGTGTCTACATCGCAAACCAAACAGCAGAGAAGGGAGCCGACGTGATCTTGTGGACTGGTGGTCAATATATTCCGTTTAAGAAAGACTACGTGGTCGCCATGTTTAGCGAAGCTGAAGAAAAGAAACTAAACCTCTCTGTCGCTCTGCACGCAAACTCGGATTGGATATCGAGGTATGCCGATGGTATCTTGAATGGATTGGAGATCTTCAAGTTGAATGACAGCACCGGTAATCTTGCCGGTCCCAATCCCGACCCACTTCAAAAGGTTGTATTCAGTATTACCCCACCACCCAAAAATGAAACGAGCAATCGAACAATAATTATCAACGTTGTTTTCGGTGTATTTACCGGCTTGATTTTAACCGGATTCTTAATTCTCCGACAAAGAAAAAAACTCAAAGAATCAGGTTCAAGCAACAGTCAAGGCACACCCTTGCCGTCAGAGCTATGTCGATGCTTTCCGTTGGCAGAGATTCAAGCCGCCACCAACAATTTTGATGATAACTTCATCATTGGGGTCGGAGGGTTCGGTAACGTCTACAAAGCACACATCAACAACGGGGCGATAACGGTTGCGGTCAAAAGACTGAAGCCTCAATCATCGCAAGGGGCCCACGAGTTCAAGGCCGAGATCGAGATGCTCTCCCATCTCCGCCATCGCCACCTCGTCGCTCTAATAGGCTATTGCAACGAGAATGGCGAGATGATCCTCGTCTACGAGTACGTGCCACGTGGCACTCTCTCTAGTCATCTCTACAATACCACTAACCCACCACTTACTTGGAAGCAAAGGCTCCAAATTTGCATCGAAGCGGCTGGTGGTTTGCATTATCTCCATAGAGGTGTGAAGCACACGATCATTCACCGCGATATAAAGACAAGCAACATTTTATTGGATGAGAGATTTGTGGCCAAGGTTTCGGATTTTGGTTTGTCAAAAGTGGGCCCAACCACCTTGTCGAAGACCCACGTCAGCACTATGGTCAAGGGTAGTTTCGGTTATCTAGACCCCGAATACTACAGACGTCAATTGTTGACTGAAAAGTCCGACGTGTACTCGTTCGGCGTAGTTTTGTGTGAAGTGCTATGTGGTAGGCCACCTATAATGCGAACAGTGGAGAAAAAGCAAATGTACATAGCTGAGTGGGTCCGGAGTTGTTATCAAGAGAGAAGGCTTAAGGAGATCGTTGATCCATTTTTGACGAATAAGATTGCGTCGGAGTGTTTAAAGAAGTTCTGCGAGATCGCGGTGAGTTGCACGCTTGATGACGGAGCAGAAAGGCCTTCGATGAAGAAAGTGCTAAGGGATCTGGAGTTTACGATGCAACTGCAGCATAACGAGGATGAAAATGTGAGGCTTGGTGGGGAGCCATCTGAAATGATTGAAGATGGTACCATTAGGATTCATTGTGGCTGGGAAGACAAATCTGGTTCTGTATTCTCTGACATCAAGGGTTTACAAGGAAGGTGAGCCGAATTTAAGACATTTTTGCTTAACTGGCCATGGTATTTGAAGTCTGATACCTAGGGGTATTAATCTTATAGACGAAAAGCCCATAAATTTTCATTTAAAAAAAATAAAGAGGAGTTTTTTTTTTTTTTTTTTTTTTTTTTTTTTCTTTTTTTTTCTTCTTCTCGCCCCCAAGAATTCTTGAGTGTTGGTTGCTCTACAAGCAACAATATGATCATATCTTTTTCGTCATTTTTAATCTTATGTTATTACAAATGTATATTCTCCGCAATACTGTCATTCAATTAAGATGTAGATTTGCTGTCACACTTTTAAAAATCACAAGACTATTCTTCTAAGTTGGGACACTATAATGTTTTTTCCCCCGCCCAAAAAAAAAAAAAAAAAAAAAAACAATACATAATGTTAAAAAAGTATCCACACGGGTGAGGCCAGTAATCGGATGATCAAAAGTGATGGCATGTTAACTTGTAGCTGAAAAGGCACATTGGAGTTGAAATGTGGGGAGAAACATGACTCAGAGGGTTCATGAGAGCATTGTCCAGGCCTCTGGGGTAGTGTTCTAAACGTGTATGCACATTAAATGCTTGCTCATCGCAGGGGAAAAAAAAAATAAAAAATAAAAAAAAGATACATGCATGGATGCTTTTAACCCTTCAATCAATCTTCAAAAGGATTGAAATGTTAGAAATTGGAGGGATATTATAAAATGGGAAATTGGGAAAATAGATATTTGATTGAATTGCAAAATGGTAAACGGCAAAAAAAATATTTTATTAAAAAGAGTAAGCAACCACATTAGTAGGTGTTTCCAATTTCTAGAAAAGGCTATCAGCCGTGAGTGTGTAAGCTGCGCGCGCGCGCCCGCCCTTAGCTACTAGAATTATATGCGATGGAGAGATTATATATGAAGCACATGGCTTGGGTATTTTTAGGCTTCAATATTGGCGGTTGTCAGTATCTTTGGCCTCTTTGCCGACTGTGGCTCTTCAGGAAACAACACCGAACTCGAACTCCGGAGCTGAGCGGAGACTTAAACTCAACATTTTTTCCCTTACAAGGCGGAAATAAAGCTTCAATCTCCTTAAGCACAATTGATCAACTAATGGAAGCCTTCAGAGTCCCTTGTAGAACTAACCGGCTCTCAAAGTTGGAATTCACAATTAGAGTTAGTTGACTTTTTAAAAAATAATTATAAAAATTAGTTAATTTTTAAGAAAAGGTCAAAAAATTGAGTTGGAAATTTTAGATTGAAATTAATGAATCTAATAAAGGGTTAGGCTTTTCAATCACAGAGACTGTGGAATCTTCCCTTTTTTTTTTTTTTTCTTTCTTTTAGTGATGTTCCCAATATTACATGCCCATCGACTTCTGTAGTCTCAAAGTCAAGTCGTTGTCTTCTTTTTAGTAATAAAATAAATTGTAAGAAAAGTGGAAGAGCAAAATTTCTCGTGGAAATGTTATAAATTTAGCCCCTTTTAGGTCGATTTCAAAAAAAACAAAAAAAAAAAAAAAAAAGAAAAGACAATCTAAAAATGTTAAAGAAAGACCTAAATCTTCATACCGTTCACTAGAGAGATATATTTATGATACTATAATTCGAAGTTTATATTAGTATTTTTATTTAGACTTTCACAATTGTAATAATTCACTCTAATTTGAATTAAAGCAAGGGCAACTGTGTTAGTAAATATTTACCTGTGTGTGTGTGTGTTAAATTTCAGGGCACAACACGCTCGTTTTATTGACTAGCTTGAGGTCCGTGGACTCCATCTCTCATAAGCACTTGGATCAGCCCATTGAGCCCAAAGACATGAAGCCCAATTGGCCCACCAAACTCGAGGAAATATGGTTGAATATGGGCGTTATTGGCATGAAAGTGGAGTGTATGTGTGAGTGCATAGTGTGTAGAGGCTCCATTCGTGAGGAGGGTACATCATCCTTGATCAGCACTCTCCATCGACGAGTTCTAGCGGCTCCACCGCTTCCGCCACCGCTTCCACCGTCACTTCCGACAGGTAACCCATGAACCTTTTATCTTATGACATGTCTTACACGTTCACCATGAATCCAAATATGCAGTGTCATAACTGTTGAGTTCATTTCACTTCAGGTTTTTTTTTTACATTTCTATGATACTTTTATTTGAACTTTAATTGTTGGACCTAAACCGGTAAATCACTACTAATAGTACCCTCACATGAGATTGTAAAATTACAGATTCACCCTTACATTACTGCCACAAAACATTTACATTCAATAAGCAATAAACTCAATAGTTGTGACACTACATTCAATGATCAACCATCACACATGCCTTAACCTCAAATAGGAAGTCAACCACAACATTTTACCCAAGATAGGCATTAGGGTATGAACGGGGTAAAAAAAAAAAAAAAAAAAAAACCCTATACTTATGACTAGGGTTTTAACTGTTATTATCAGATTATACCTCAGATGTTATCAGTTTTGTCTAACTTTTAAATTTTAATGTGATTTTGATCAGATTTAACATTCAAAAACATGTATTATTTACAAAGATACCCACCCAACCTGAGAAAGTGAAAAGCTACTAAAGAACAACATATGTGCATTATAGAAGTGTTGTGTTATATGGGGAATAGTGACAGGCTGGCAATAGTAGTGAGCGTCCACATGGCATATTCGAGAGATTGAAGTGCTGGCCATGTGAGATAAGAATCAAAGCAAAGAGAACGTAGGTTTTCCACAACTTGGCTGTCCCTTTTAAGGGACCCTCTCAGTCTCAAAGGAGCTTTTTGCAGATTGGGAACTTGAAACCACATGTGGCATGTAACATGTTAACATTGTAACATGAATCATTATTTTCGGTTTTTCTCTGTATGGAAATCACTCATTTTTATAATTACAGGTATAATCCAACGGCAGTTTCACATATGATTATATTAAAAAGGAGTTAATTCAAACATCTTCATCTATAATTTCAAAATATCTATATCCATCTTTTCAATCGTTTTAATCAAATATCTCTGTCCGTAATTTCAAAATATATATCCATCTTGTCATTCTTTTTGAATTTTGCGTTATCTTTTTTTTTTTAATTTTCTTCCGACTACGTACCTAGCTAGAATTCTAAATCAATCCAAAAAAGGGAAAGGAAAAAAAAAAACTTAGTCTAATAATGAAATTCTATTATTGAAAACGTGTGCAAATTCATGGAATATTATTACCTATAGCCGAAATGAGCTGGGTCTTTGCTAGCCTGTTCTTGTTCAAACCACCCACAGCCACTTTCACATGCATAATTCACCCATCTACTCTTCCCTTTTGCTTTTTCTTTTTCATTTTTCTTTTTGTGTTTGTTTGAAATCGCCCATATACTTGGACCAAAAAATGTACGTTGTAGAAAAAAAAAAAAAAAAAAAAAGGGGGAAGAAGAAAAAAAAAAGGGAGCTTTTGATTGTAGAGATATTCTCCTGATAGTTCATGTTTCTCAATATTATATCGGCTCAAAATCAGACTGAAGTAAAAAAGATTATTGTAGAGTTTTTTTTTTCCCTTGTTAATTAATGATTCTTAAGAGTTAGAGATTCTATATTTAAATGCCATCTTTTCCGTGTTCAAAATATGTGGTAATGAGATTTAGAATTTGAATACCTAATAAGTCCCAATCCCAACTTAAAAAATAATAATAATAATAATAATTTAATATAAAGCAAAAGTGAAAATAAAATAATTATAAAAAAAGAAAAGAAAAGAAAAAACTTGTAGTGGCAATGTACTGATTGTCTGCCCTCCACAGGACACTGATGGAAACCCTACCACTTGACCCTGGAAAGAGGTGAACCTTTTAGACTCAAATTCTTTATAACATTTTTCAGAGGCTCCATATTGCTGACCAACACCACCTTTTTTTTTTTTTTTTTTAAGATTATTGTCAACTTGCCTATAAACTTTAGGCAATTTCCACTTTATAAATTATATATAAAACATTAAAAATTCTCAATTTATCTTTCAAAATTTAATTTAATATCAGTTATTCACTTCCATTAAAATTTACATTAAAAACAAAAGGGTGTTAAATACACTGATGTGTATGTTGTTTTTTTTTTTTTCCGTTTATTTTTAATAAAAACTCAAACATTAAAGATCTAATCTTACTACTTATATTCAAGAAAAATAGTACTTCAAAAAAATTTAAAAACGATATAATTCATAAGACAAAGTGTAAATGATTCTAAAGTTCGAAATAAAAATGGATAGACAATTTTTTTTTCTCTCTCTCTCTAAAAAAAAAATAATAATAATAAAAACAAACGAACAAACGAACAAAGAGAGAGACCATCCATGTGAGCAAGTATTGGGACTGTACAATTCACAAAAAATGTATAGGGACTGTGCAACCAGAAAACAATAAAATAAAAGGGAGGCAAAAGTTCCTTCCTTATCTCCTTGGTACTTTTTTGATGCCCACAACTTGCAAATCTAAATAGTTTATAGGTTTCATGATTCAGTTGAGATCATGCATATCCGGGCCTGAAAAAGTATTTTTTGTCCTTTGTGCCTCTCTTAAAAGATTTCTTTATGGGCAAATCTTCTCCAAACTTCTTCTTTTATTATATATAGCTTTTCCCATTTACCACTAGAACGTGCATCTTGTCAATATTATATTTTTTTGTGTATGTGTATATATATATATATATATATGTATGTATATAACATATATATGCCTAACAACCTCTATCCTGGAATTTACAATATTGACATATTATATATTAAGGTTACATATCTTTTTCAATATCCCACCGTCCAAAAGTTTGAGCCCCACAAAGCAGCAAAATGCACAAAAAAATTTTATTTTATCCTTGATACACATGACATGGCAAAGACTTTTGAATTAGTTGAAAAGGTTAGCTTTGTTTTAACTTTTCTATTAATTTAACAAGTTTAATGATATCCTGAGAATTTGATAAAAGATCTATACATGCAACCAAACATGATTATGCATATTCCTTGGAAATTATATCATCCTTATCTATCTGTTACCTTTTTGATATAATTGATGATTATTGGATACCAAATGCCCTCTTACTAAAAAAAATAATTTTTGTAAAAAAATATTAACAACAAGGAATTTATCTATTACAGACCAACATATTAATCTTTCAAAATCTTTTTTTTAATAAAATAAATATCATATTACCCTTTTTGTTTTAACATGTTAGTGTATAATATTGATATTTCGTGAAGAATCAAAGACAGATCCTAATTTGAAGAGGGGGCAAAAAAAAAAAAAAAGAAGAGAAAATTCAGGAATCTATAGCTAAATAACTTTTTTTAAAGTTTTTTAATAAATGACCGAAGTTTTTAAAAATTACTTAAAATGCCATTTTTATAAAATGGTAAGTCAATCACTGATTGACTATTATGCCGTCAAGTATAGATTAATTATAACATATATCACCAAATTTTATAATCAATAACTAATTAACTATTAGTCAATCACCAAATTTCATAATTAATTATTAATTGACTATTAGTCAATCACTAATTGGTCAAATATGAAAAATGGTAAACGATCATTTTTCCTAAAAAAAATAAGGTCATTTATTAAATTACGTGACTAAAAAATGCTATCTAATCTAATTTTCTTAATTTATTTTATTAGGATCAATTAGGAATGGTTTCCAGCTTTCTTTCCTAACTCTCACGCCGTGCAATGCCATATTATTGTCATCATTTTGTATTAATTGCTTTGATTCATTAGACAAATTAAAAGTTAATTTGTTCATTTCTCTCAATCTTTTACCTCTTATATTTCTAAAAGAGACAACTGAGGTATCTTATTCAATGGAAAATAATTGGGTCTCGAAGTGATATAACGTCTGAACGGAACAAAATTGGTCGAATATAACCCAAATCTTAGTCCTCATTTGATGTCGAGAAACGTTGAAAAAAAAAAAAAAAAAAAAACTTGTTAGTTATTAACGTCATAAAAATTCAATAATTGAAATCACTCTTTTTTCTTTTTTTCTTTTTTCCAATCATGAACTAATAATGATAGGGATAAATTATAATCCATATTTTGAATTTCTATCTACATGACATGTGAATTATTAATATAGTACATTTATAATAATTAAAAAAAAAAGATGATGACTAGTGATGAAATCATAAATTTCAATGAATAGGATTAATAACTACGACAAATATTTAATCAAATAAATAATTATCTAATTTTAAATGAGAGAGACAAATAAATAGACTTACTTAATAAACATCACAAGCTATTACAGGGAAAATACATTGTTATGTGTTTAGGATATTAGTTAGACTTTGGTTTAAAAATAATCTTATTATTATTATTATTATTATTATTATTATTATTCATATTTCAAGGGGAAAATGAAGTTTCTAAGCTTCTAGGAGGGATTTTCATTGTAATTTTTTTTGATGGGGCTAATATGTAAATTCAAAACAAATACACATCTAAAGTGTAAATAAGAAAAAGTGAAGGGCGACTTGGGCCCTAATAATTATGTCTCTTTGACGGTAACTTACCGCCGTATAAATTGATATGAACATGTGTTTCCCTTCTTCTCTTTTTCATTAATTAAGGTTTACAAAAGTACCAAGTCTCATCTGCTTTAATGTTTCCCTTTTCGTAATCAATGTGCAATAAAATATAACAATAATAAATTCATATAACATGCTCAAGGCTTGAGATTTGATGAGTAAGGAGATGTTAATTCGTGTGTACTACGTCTTATGAAGAAAAAAAAAGATTATGTATATAGTCATGTCTTTAGACAATCTGTAACTAATTAATGTTGAAAGCTAAGCAAGTCAATCTCGAACGGCTGGCGAAATCCATGTGAAATCTGCTCCATTTTTTTTTTATTTTTATAATTAGTAACACTTTTATCACTTTTATTATTTATATATATTATAAAATAAAAAAAATAAAAATAAAAATAAAAAAAACTTAACCAAGTGAAATTGCTTCCTTTATATTTGGTATCGGGGGAACTAAGATTTGCATGCTTCCCAATGCATTTTCATTGAATCATTGGTGTTTTGAACTTGAAGCTCATATCATATTTTATCCTTCGATAAATGTTAGATGACTTGCTCAATTCATATTCTCTTCATTTTTATCATATATCATTGCAATTTTTTTTTTCCACAAAATGAAGCCTGATTAGAGACCATTGTTTTACGTATTATTACAACCCCTAGCCTTTCTCTTATTTTTAGGACATTTTTTTTATGAGAAAAAAGAGAACAAGAACAAAAGGAAGACCCAAGCATCTCTCTCTCTCTCTCTCTCTCTCTTTTTTAAGGAGATTTTTTCTCCGTCACTTTCCAAATATTACTAAGTGGGGATCAAAAATTTTGAATATTGGAGTTATCTAATCATCGGAAGTTGCTTCATTAGGTATGCTTGTGTTGTTGCTTCAAAACAATTGGTTGATTTAAGGATTCTTAAAACATGTTCTCTTGAAAAAAAAAAAAAGAAAAATTGCGGTTTCTGCAAGACGTTTCAATTAAAAAACTCTTGGACTTGGTGAATTTGACCTAGTTGATAACCCAATAAACAATTTTTGATTTATACAAATAATTTGTACCATTCTTGAATATAAAAATAGTGGCTTTGACAATCTGTCATATGAATGTGTCACTTATGAAACACATCTCTCTTTTTTTTCCATTTTCTTTTTTCTTTTTAAGTTGTAAACAACGTGATAAGTGACGTGCATTTGTGGGGTATTTTCTCTCCCATCATAAATGTTAAAAGCAACTTTTAGACTTTGGAGATTCCAAATTTTTTGTCAGACTTTTGACTTTTTTTTAATTTCTATTTTATTTTTTATAAATATTCTTGTCTTAATATATATATATATATGTATGCATGTATGTATGCCGGAGACTCGGCCAATCCCTTGAAAAAAGCTTTTATATTGGAAATATTTGTACAAAATATTCATTTTAAGATGCCCTTCTAAATATTGAACACTATTCAACTTAATTATAAATTTAAACGAAATTTAGAATTCAGCATTTTTTTCGTTCCAGATCTATCCTTACACAATTCAAGGTTGAAGATTTGTTTTATTTGATTTTATTTTGGAAAAAAAAAAAAAAAAAGATGTGTTATGCCATTAACTTTACGTTTTTTTTAACTCTCGATTTTATGCCTTTTTTTTTTTTTTTTTAAGGAAATAGAACAAACTTCTTTATTTGAAGCAGTTTCGTTTTTTAAATTAAATTGAAAATTTAAAACTGGCAATTATTTTGATGAAGTTTCATATTGTTGAATTTGTTTGTTTGTTTATTATCATTGGCGTTTGGTCGTTATAATGACCATATTATTTAAGTCTAAGTTTTTTCGTTTTTTGTTTGTTTTTGGATAAGGCTTAATAATTTGATACGTTGAGAATATGTGATGTCGTGAGTATAAAAATTACTCTGTCAATTTAATAATTCTATTAAAAAAAATTGACAAGTTAACATTGATAAGAAAATTTTCACAAAACAATCAGTGTTATATTGACCAAAAAATCATCACTATTCAAACTTTCAACATATTGATTTCAAGGAGTACTGTTTTGATTTAAAGGAGTAGTATGTGGCATTGCATGGCAATGAGAAGACAAGGATTGCATGACTTCTTCCTTATACTCGACAATACCATAATGACTTAAAGAACCCAGATAAAAAAAAAAAAAAAAGAATAAAAAATGAAATCGAAGGAATGAAAAATACATAATACCACAGTCAATACATAGGACCAAAAAAAAATCCCTAAACATAAAACTCCCAACCAAAAATCCCAATCCACGATCTTTAACCAAGAATACCTAAAGCCAATATCATAAGGACACATATTCCCCTAACCGAAAAAATCAATAGAGCCAAAATCCATAAAGCCATAATTAATACAATGAGGACCGAAATCTCTAACCAGAATTCTCTAATAAAAAATATCTAAATCCAATACCATAATAATCAAAGAAACCTTAACTGAAAATACCTAAAATTAGGGAGGGAAGGTTTTACGTTTTTTTTTTTTTCGTCCTTCAAATTTAAGTTTTAAAAATGGATTTAATAAATAAAAGTTGCTCTTTTTTGGGAAGGTTTTTTTTTTTTTTTTTTAAGAAGGTATTTGATCTCTCTCTTTTAAAAAAAATAATAAAATATATGTAGAGGTATTTTGATCAGCATGATATGATCAGTTTTGTTTTTTGTTTAATTTTGCAAATAAGTTTGTTTGTAGATAAATTTTAAAACCATGATTCTAATTTGACCATTTATGTAAATAATCCTTGACGTTATGATGTGTAGAAGCTTTTTGAGTACCGCCTCCAAAAAGTTAAAAGTCCTTTTTATTTGATAGTTTCCAAGTGCAAAGTTTTGAGCAACACTACAAAAGTGTTAGATTATATACTTTTATATTTATTTATTACTTGTTTCATATTATTATTAGGTTTTTTTTTTTTCAACATTTAAGGGTATTCCTCTCTTGATGTATTATTTTGATTCATTGATTGAAATAAGAAATCATAGTTTTCTCTTATTCCCAAATTGGTTCTTGGTTTTCTATATAGTATCAGAGCCACCATCTTATCATCTTCTGGATTTTGTTAATCTTGTTGAAAAACATTTGTTTTCTGGAAAAACTTTTGTTGATCGAATTACTTGTTGATTTTTGTTGGGGGCATTGCTGTCTGTACTTGTCTGTACAACTGCCGTCTGTACTTGTCGGCCGCCATTCGTATGCTGCGTCACCGCTATTTGTACAATAGCATTGTTTTTTCGCGAATCGTCCGTACAATCGCTTTCTGCTTCTATTTGCTCGTTTTCGCACAACTTAATTGTTTCTTGGTTTGATTTCATATTGCAGTATTATTTTCTCTTGTTTGGTGATTATTGCCTTCTCCTTCATTGAAATTTGGTAGTCAACAATGGACATACAGACCATCTCAACCAAATCCTGCAATGGTTGCACCATCATTAGACCGATTAATTATGTTTGAGTAGTTTCAAAAATTTCTTGCTGCACAGCCACAAGCCAAGTCTATTTTTTCTCATATAGATTTGTCACCCTCTAGTTATTCAGTTTTATTTTCCTCCTTGTGGGTCTTAGATTCTAGAGCTTCTCATCATATGTCCCATAATCTATCATCTTTTGTTCGTTTCTGTCCTAATTCATCTATGTCAGTTATGACTACTAATGGTACTCCTATGCTATTAGTAGGCGTTGGTTCGATTGTTACACCTTATATGTCTCTTTCTAATGTTTATCACATTCCACTCTTACTTTAAATATTGTCTTTGTTAGTCAATTGTGTGAGTTAGGATTCTTAGTCTCTTTTTCTTCTTTCACTTGTTATGTGTAAAATCCGCAATCTCAGAAGCTAATTGAGAAAGGCTGTAGGCAAGGGGAACTCTATGTTTTGGATGAGCTCAAAGTATCAAAAGTTGCAGTTTCTAGTGTGGACTTGTCATCTTTTCGTCTGAGTCATTCGTCTTCTGATTTTTATTTTTGACATTCTCATCTTGTTCATATTTCAACATCTCGTTTATAGTTTTTAGCTTCTATAGAAGCATTAGGCAATTTAAAAACTCATAATAATTAAAATTGTAGTGCTTGCAAAGTGACAAAATTTTCTGTTTTACCATTTTGGAAAAGTCTTTCTCTTTCTCTTGCACCAATTGATCTCGTTCTTTTTAATGTGTGGGGACCTTATCCTGTGCTCATAAAGGGGGAGGTCGAGATATTATGTTTTGTTTATTGATGATTGCACTCGATATTATTGGTTTATCTTATGAATCGTCATTTTTATTTTCTCACTATTTTCAATACTTCTGAGCTCTTGTAAAAACTCAATATTCGGCTATCATAGAGTGCTTTCATTGTGATTTGGGAAGAGAATATACTTATAATGATTTTTTTAATTTACTTGCTTCTGATGGAACAGTTCACCAAACTTATTGTATAAATACTCCAAAACAAATGATGTTATTGAAAGGAAATATAGGCATCTTGTTGAAATTTCTCATTCTCTTTTGTCGTTTGTCAATGTTCCTAGTGAATTTTAGTGAGAAACAATTCTCACTGCTGCTTATTTGATTAATAGAATTCCAACCTCCCACAATTCAAGTCTGTCACCGTTTGAAAAGTTGTACGAATATGCTCTTGATTATTCTTCCTTAATGTTATTGGTTCCACCTGTTTTTTCCTTCGTCCTCATGTCGAGCATTGTTAATTGTCATTGAGGTCTGTTATGTGCATCTATTTGGATTATGGTACACGTCAAAAAGGATATCGTGTTTTTGATTCAGTTAGTCAAAAATTATATATCTCTCATCATGTTGTGTTTCTTGAACATATCTCATTATTTTCTATTCTACTAGTTCTCATAATGCGACCAAGTCTGATCTAATACATATTGATCCTTTCACTCTTGACACTGACATAGTCCCACCAACTGTTTTACAAGTACTTGCTCCAGTTTCAAATAATATTTCTTGCAAAGTTCCCACTGATAGCTCAACAAATTTTGGTACTCTTGTTCCTGAAACTACCATTGCTCCTTCTCCTCCTACGGCTACCTACTCATCTCGTGAAACTACGGCTCCTCTTCCTCCTCATCCTCCTCCTCCTCTTTGTCACTCTACGAGTTCTTATAAGTCTACTAAGCTACCAGATTTTGCTTAACCTTGTTATTTTAGCTCTTTCACTTTTTTTTTTAGCTTCTATTTATCGTCTTTCTGAGCTATTATCCTACAGAAAGACTGTTTGTGATCCACTTTGATAAGATACTATGGCTGAGGAATAACTGCTTTGCATCAAACATATACATAGGACTTGGTAACTTTACTACTAGATAAGCAAGCAATTAGTTCTCGTTGGGTCTATAAAATCAAAACTAAGTCTGATGGTTACATTGACAAATATAAAGCTCAACTTGTTATTAAAGGTTACTCTCAAAAATATGGTATGGATTATGAGAAAACTTTCTCCCTAGTTGCGAAAATGACTACTGTTTGCACTCTCATTACAATTGCCTCTGTTCGTCAATGGCATATATCTCATATGGATATTAAAAATGCATTTCTAAATGGTGATCTTCATAAAGAAGTTTATATGATACCTCTTCATGGTACCTCTTCATGGTGTTTCTCATCCGGCTCAGAAAAGCCCTTTATGTTCTCAAACAAGCACCCAGAGCCTAATTTGAGAAGTTTTCTACAGTAATTACTTTGCTTGGCTTTTGCTCTAGTCATCGTGATTCAGCTTTGTTTGTCAGATGTACTAGTGCGGATCGTATTCTACTATCTTTATATGTTGATGATATGATTATTATTAGTGATATTGATGACAGAATTGCATCACTAAAGATTGAGTTAGCTCGTTGTTTTGTCATGAAAGATCTGGCTTCACTACATTATTTTTTGGGCATTAAGGTCGCCTCTTCTTCGAAAGGTTATCTTCTCTCCCAATCAAAGTATATAACTGATATAATTGAGCATGCATGTCTTACTAATAATAAGATTGTTGATATACCTTTTGAGACCAGTGCTCGGTACTCTCTTTTTAATGGCCCTCCTTTGCCGGATCCTAGTTTATACCTCACTATTGTTGGCAACTTGGTTTATCTCACTATCACTCGATCAAATATTGCACATGCAGTTCATATAGTTAGCTAGTTTGTCATTACACCTACTATAGTTCATAGGGTTGTGTTCTTCACATTTTAAGGTATCTTCGGGGTACTCAGTTTCAGCGTCTTTTACTTCCATTTACTTCGTCCTCAAAGCTACATGCTTACTCTGATGCTGATTGGGCTAGTAATCTGATAAATTGCAAGTCCACCACTGGTTTTTGTATCTTTTTGGACGATTCTCTTATTTCTTTGGAGTAAAAGCAAGACGTTATTTCTTGATCCTCCACCGAAGTAGAATATTGTGCCATGGCTTCGACCACTTGTGAGATATTCTGGTTACGACGGTTGTTTACAAATATGGGTGTTTTTCTTTATCTGCGTACTCCCTTACATTGTAACAATCAGAGTGCTATTTAAATTGCCTGCAATTAAGTATTCCATGAACAGACCAAACATATTGAGATTGATTGTCATGTCACTTGACATTACTATCAACTTGGCACCATCACATTGTCTTTCGTTTCTTCTTCCATACAGACTATTAGCATGTTTACCAAGGCGCTTTCCGCTTCGCATTTCTATTTCTTATTTGGCAAACTCTAAATGCTACTTGCAGCAGCATCGTGAGTTTGAGGGGGAATGTTAGATTATATAGGTTTATATTTATTTATTACTTGTTTCTTATTATTGTTAGGTTTTTTTTCTTTTCAACAGATAATGGTAGATTAGTCTTTTTCATAGATTTTTTAAGTTAGTCTATATAAACCTCTCTTGATGTATTATTTTGATTCGAAATAAGAAATCCTAACTTTTCTTATTCCCAAATTGGTTCTTGGTTTTTTTACAAAAAGCTCTTTTTTTATCACAACAATTTTTCAAAACAATAACAAATAGTTTTCTATCCGATATCCGCTAGTATTGCATGTTCCTGTGTGAATCTGGACGAAAATCGTATGAGATGCATAAACACATAAGATTGATACGACGAGAAAAGATGTGAGGTTTCAACACCAGTATTTGATAGATATCAAATAATTTTATTAAAATAAAAAACCTCAACAAATGCTAATAATGGCTTGCTTACTATCTAAATACACCCCTGTGGAGTTATTATTTTATTTTATGGATTTTTGTCGGATCAATAACCTTTTTTCGGCTAGGATGTTGGAATGTACTTATGCCTTAATTTCTTTTCCGCTAAAATAAAATTTTTCTATCCGATGTCTGCAATAGTACGTGTTTTTACATAAATTTGCTAGTAGTGTTTGTTTCTATATAAATATAGACGAAATCGAACAAGATAAATAAGTAGATAAAAGTGATATAAATTTGGTATCAAAGAATTCTCATTAAAATTAAAAACCTCAACAAACGCTAATAATGCTTTACTTAGGTATCGAAATACACCTGCGGAATTATTATTATTATAATTTTTATTGGTTGGACTAATGAGCTTTTCGACTAAGGTGTTGGAGAACTAATGCTTTTTTTTTTTTTTAATCTTCTTCTTCTTCTTCTTCTTCTTCTTCTTCTTCTTCTTACATGGCAAATAGTACATTTATATTTTTAACTTTTTATTTTCTATTCCATATTTGTTAATTATATCAAATATCAATGCTTTTTTTTTTTTTTCCATTCTTTTTAGTTTTCCTTTGGCAAATTTATGGATCCGTGTTACTAAAGGGAATTGCTTGGAAAACTATAAATGGGAAAGTAATAAAGTGAAAGGTGAATCGATTTTCGTTTGTGTATTCCAAGATTTAACTCGGAACATATATAGTTGTCAAAAGCATAAACAACATTTTATGACCGTTTGTTAGCGGAATACAATGAACTTAGGACACAGATGTTAAAAGTTAATGACGGAAAGTGGCCACTATTGTGTCATTTGGTATGTCATCTACTTAAAACAAAACAACAAAAAATAAAAAAAACAAAACAGTGATACAATGCACAACAATTCATGCCTATTGTAATAGTGACCTCCATTTGATTACAATCGAACTCACGACCGATTGAGGCCACTAGAGTTCTATGCACAACAATTCATGCAGGACGGTGGAGTGACACAATGCCCATTTTCAATGAAAAATCAATAGCAATGACATGCCTATTGTAACGACGCGTAATTTTCTTTGATATGATATTGTCTGTTTTAAATTTCAGCTTACATAATTTTATGTTTTGGGATTACCCTAAAAGGCCTCGTATTATTAAGAGATGGTGTTTTTACTTATTAACCATCGTATTTATCTATTTCTAAACGATGTGAGATTATACATTTTATCCTTTTAATTCTAGAAACGGATGACTATCACACCTATCTTCGTTGGACTTGATGATGTTTATGAGTTTGCCTCCTTTAAAGAGATCATTGCAAGCTATATGTTTGGTAGAACCAGTTAAGATAATCATCTCTACACTTTACTTACTTCGTAAAGTCAAGTAGTCTATATTGATCTTGATAAGAATTTTGACATTTTTGGTAATATTTG